>JAFIDM010034604.1:219145-247046 GCA_023159025.1 Thereuonema tuberculata | reverse complement strand
GGTGAAGACCCGCAAGAAGATGTTGAGTCCTCGTTCCGAAAGAGAAGACTGTTCTTAAGTGAGAAAAAATTCTGCCAATGGACTATTTATGAATATTATGAATTTTCTAAGTAGCTTTTAGCCCTTAATATATTTGTTCAAGTATTACAGGAACATGTTTATGTTGATACAAATACTATCAACAATAAGATGAAACAGTAAGTCTCTCTCTGCAAGCACTCAACAACACCAGTATATGATCAATATCGGATAGTGTGATGCTTTGTTAGTGAAGAGGGCTTTGTTGTTGATAAGAAGCCCGTGTAGAAAGTTGTTGTATACGAAATCATCGTGAGGGCAATGTTCGGTTGCCTTCGTTTCTTGGATGAATAATATGCTATTTTCTGAGGTAATTTTATGTGGGCATGACAGTAACTACAAGAAAAGGTGTATCTATGTATGTTCTAGTTTCTTTCTGACAATTCATATAAAGCATATATACTTACATCAAGCTATGTGAATAAGAAATAAATAATACAAGTAAAATCTTCTTCTTCTCAAATAACTTTACTATAATTCAGAAACAAATTCTGTTTCTTTCATCAGGTTTAGTTGGAGAGGAACCAAATATGTTCTTTCTCCTCAAATCATCAACAAACATGAAAACATCTGGTTTCATGTTTCATATGTTTTCATCTGAACGGACGTGTTCGTAGTGTAAGTTATTCATATTTCTGAATACAAAACAAGCGGAATAAGAACCAAGCGGACATTTTCGAAGTATTGTATACCAGAATCATAAAGATTACCAGAATCTTCAGAATGGGATAGATATGTTAAGTCAAGCGGACGAGCTTTTAGTTATAAATTGAGTCAACTAGATACGACTTCTTCAATAGAACAAAAGTTCGAAGAACAACCAGATAGGCTTAATGTTAAAGTTAATCAGTTTGATAGCATATAAGATAAAAATGTAAACATCGGTTCGGAATTAAGTTAAATGAAATTAATGTTTAATTAATGTTACTAAAGTTATCTTGATACGATTATTAACATTTATATTTTTTAGTTCCAAATAGAACTGTTTGTAAATTAGGATTGATAGATATATTTTATAGCATTCAAGAATCGGTTAGTTTACATTAGACCAAGTTTAATTTCGACTTTGCATGGAATAAAACTGCTAAATTCATATATGCTTGTAAAGAAATTTAACGTGCAGAGAAATTATTCAAAATCAAAAGCACTATAGCATTTAATTTATTATTACTATTTTTTGGTTTCGGGGGTCACTGTCAGGTGTGGGGTAACCTTTACTTATGCTCACGCCTTTCTGGGTCTGTTATTGGGAAGGGCAGGTCGGGCTGATGAGTCCCAAGCAGGAAGAAACGGCCTTTCCCAATTTTCTCTGATAACCAAAGGCTGCACAAAGAATAAATAAAAACGCCTTTCGGGTACAAAAGACCCGAAAGGTGTTTTTATTTATTCTTTGTGCAACCTTTGGTTTTGTTCTTGAATAATTTCTCTTAAAATGAAATAAAAACTAACACACTGGATAAAATCATCAAAAACTATATTAAAACATAAAATTACACAATACTTTCAACCTGAACAAACAGATCCTTCAAGTGAATTGATACAAAATTGAATTGGAGAATATAGACAAAGTAAATTAGTCGCAGGGAGATGTGATCAAGGAGGCGAGTCCATAATAGGTGACAGAAGCCTCAGACAGAGCGAGGATAAAAAGGGAAGTTCCCATCACTCACAACAACGGTGTAGGTATAAGCCTAGAAAAAACTTATAAAAGTTTTAAAAGTTTTTATTGTTTTAATAGTTTTTGATAATTTTATCCAGTGTGGTAGTTTCAATTTGATTTTATAGACATGTTCCAAACGTTAAATTATTCTAATAATTTATCTGCACGTTAAAATTCTTTGTTTTTTACCTTTTCTAGTTGTTAGTTTTCTTTTAATCCTATCGATTTATTAGAAAAAAGGTTTTTATGTGCACCATAGCATCTAATTTATCATTGCTGGTTTTTGGTTTCTGGGATCTGTCGGATCACCTCCACTTATGTTTGGTATTGGGAATGGCCGATCGGGCTGATGAGTCTAAGCAGAACGAAACGGCCGTTCTCGATTCCATCTGATAACAGACTCGAAAGGCGATTATGTTTATTCTTTGTGCAGCCCTTGGTTTTATATTCATATATGCGTAGTACATACTATTCTTTTCTTTATAAAAACATTCCCATTTCATTTTATTTAACAACAATATCGAAAAAATATCAATACTGTCATAAATGTTACCACAAGAGAGCTACTCGGTATAAAAAACAAATTTCAGTGCTACCATATATTTCAGTATCGATTACCTTTAAAATTGAACACTAATTAATTTTAATCAATGAATTTTGATTTTTATATAATTTATGGAATATTGGAATACAATCATTACTATCATTTCTGAATTTCTTTTTTCACATTTTTAAGGACAGAATTTGAAATTGAAGTCACCTCTCAATTGAGAGGTGAGTTATCTTTTTGAGTATATATTTTAATTAAATAAAAAACTTACTTTTTTCCGTTATATAGCTTAAAACGGTGACAGTTTCTTGATGTGTCTCCAACTGAGCAAGAATAGCTTGGGGATGCATCTGGGAACAGTTTTTTCTAGCTTCATACCATGTTGCCTTTGTCTTTGCAATCCAGTAACATCTACCGTCAATCAGAACCGAACCTTTAATAGGACATTTCTCTAAAAATATAAAGTATATTAAAAGAAATTTAAAAATCTTACGATAAAGCTGCTTAAACAATTATAAATTGGTTGATACTTCCATACCGATTGACATGAATTACCCAACGAAACAATTGTATTTATTTTGTACTTTATTTTGTACAAATTTTGAGAAGAAATTGTTTCAAATGGTCTAACTACAAAGCAATAAAAACGAAGACAAAAGCAGCACCAGAATAAACAAATTGCCATTCAGAATCAATTATCGGGGGATTGGGGACGGCCGTTTCGTCCTTCCAGGGACTCTTCAGCCCAACCCGCCTACTCCGATAAAAGACTCAGAAAGGCAAGAACATATCTGAAGGCCACCTTCAGAATTGTCTGACTCTTAAAGAAAATTGTCGGCAGAAACTGATTATGGTATCGTTAATTGACAGAATAAACCCCACAACTGAATCTTCTCAAACTGTTTAGTTTGGCTTTCATTCAGTTTTTACGATGTTTTTGTATCTAGTCTAAGTGTTAAAATTATTCCTATTGTTTCGTATGAAAGGTGAAAATGAACATGATAAAAAAGTTGGGAAAGTAAGTCTAGATATCTTAATACCATCATCTTAAAAATAAAAAAGATAAATAAATAAATAAATAAATAAATAAATAAATAAATAAATAAATAAATGAAAATATTGGAAGTTCTTATATGTACCTACAGTTCTTACAAGTCACAATTTTGCTATTCTTAAAAAAAAAGCTTCTCTGCAGATCAGCTAATTTTATCCTTTGAAATGCATAACTTCAAATCAGCACAGCATCTGGATTTGAAACAAAGAAGGTAGTGTTGTGAAACTTCTGTTGGAACTGAAATACTGAATTTCTTTAATGCAAATTCTGAAGCTCCTGATGATGGTAGTGTTTGGAGAAAAATTCATCTGGAATATTTTGTTTAACATTATCTTACAGAATCTCTACGTAACAATTCCGACAAAGTTTAGACAATAAAGTTTTATTTTTTATATTCCAATGCATTACCTTTTTTATTTCAGATTTAACTTTATTAAATCAAAACAAGAACAAGTAGAAGAAAAAATGTTTTTTTTGCTATTTCAGTTAAAGTGACTTAACCAAAGTGACTTCATAACATGTATGTGAATAACATTAGTTAAATCTACTTTAGAGTTTTTTAAGATTCTGTAAATAAAACAGTAAGCAGAAAAGTTAAGTCTAAGATAAGTGTCTTCTCAATCCTTTTTCATTTCTTCATTTGACATTGCTGTAGAAACAAATGCTGACACGGAGTAATTTTTATTTAATTAATAAAAGAAATAACCCACTCATGAATGTGTCCTTTACAAATTACTCAATGAATCGAAATATGTAATATAAATATACAGCACTCTGTTACCAGCTCGTTTTTGAGAAAACCAACAAAACAATAAAAATAATTCAAAACAAAGAGTTAAAAACGATCAAGCCAGATTTATACTCTTATAAAACTTACATTTAAATGTAAAAGCTGAAAACAATGAAAAAGAAATAACATTGAACATTATCCACACTAACTGTTGCAGCGGGTTCTTCCCTCCATTTAAGAAAATAATCAAAAAAAAATAATCAGTTAAATAAACTAAACAGCCTTGAACAGTTTCTCTGAAGAAAGTTCTTTACTAAAGTTTGTAAGTCTCTCGTTGAGAATGTACAGGTAATAACAAAATAAAGGATTTTGCCAGCAAACACACGAAAAAAAAAGCCATAAGCTTATCGAAGTTTTACACTTAGTTTTTCCATCGCGGAACACCACGGGAACCTTGGTCTCGTAGCACAACAGCTGACTCAACTGAGTGTTTATAATACTCAGATATTTTCGCAGGATTATCGGATCCACTTCACTCATGTAAAACACTAAATTACTTAGAAGCAAATGTCACTGGCACTTTTTCCATTTCGGGTTTTAAAGGCCGAGAGTCATTCCGATTTCAGCAAACATTTTGGCGGTAGGCGAGCTTCTCCAGTGGGTTATACCCGGACCGACTGACTTTCTCCCGAAGAATGTTTCGGCGTCCAATAATTTCACAAACACTGTCATTCAATTGCGTTGGATTAGCAGGTTGCTGAAACCAAGGTGATCGGGGCGGCTAGCCAGCGTCCTTCCGGCAGTTTTGGCGTAGATTGTTCGTGGCTCCGCCGTATCTAATGGATTCGCAGGCCGGCGATTTCCTCGGCAGACTTGCGGGTCTTTGAGCAGTTGAAACACACACTGGGTCGGTATCTCGTATCTGCTACCTGACCCTTCACTTCAACGTCCATCATAATTCTCATATTTAAACAAAAAAAATTAACAAAAATAAAAATAGAAAAAAACCAATTAATTGAGGAGACTACATCTTACTCGACTTTTCGGCTCAGAGGCTCCGATATATGTATTTTTACAGAATCCAAAAATATCAAAAAATAAAACATAAATATTTTAACCAATAGAGAAGAGGGTGACATCAGGTCAACAAGTGACGTAGGAACAGTTAATTGATAGATTAATGACCAAGGGGAAAACAAACTAAAAGAAAGTTTTGAAGTAAACAGAGCACTAGAAGAGAAACAAGGAGGAAATAATAAATTAATTAAAGAAAATGGAAAACAAGATGACAGGAAAGACGAAACAAAGATAAACATGATTGAAAAAATAGCAATAGATATAATACAAGTTTTCGAAAAGCAAATTTTTATAAGACTAATTTTTCAAAACGCAAAGTTGAAAGTAAAAAAAATAAAAATATGAACTGAGAATAAAAAGAACCGTTAGAAAAACTTTTTTCTAAATATATTTTTTTTTCGTAAAGCCTGTTCTAAGAAATTCAAGGATATTCACGGGTATTGTAAATTCAAAATCTCATGACTTAATATTAATATTATTATTTGTAAAAGGCTTGAAAAAGAGGAGGCGTTTTATTTTCTCCTCGAAAATTTGCTGTTTTTTTTAAATAAATGTAGTGTTTTAACATTTATTTCTGGTGTCGTGGAAGATGCTTAATAATATACTTTACAATAGAAAAGGTTTGAATACGAAATATGGGTGATTAACTTTATCTTACAAATTTCAACTCTGACATGTCGCTTAGCATCAGAATAGATTTTATTTTAAAAATGCTATCTGTCACTTGGTTTATAAGACAGACTCTAATGCATTTTGTGGACAGGAAATTTCTGATGGAAACTTGGAAATTTGGTAGGTTCTGTTTTTCAGAAGCTCTCAACCCATTATTTTCTGACTATATTTGATTTGATTGAAGTCGTGTATATTATGTTTCTGGTTTAATTGACAAACAAATTGCTTTAATTTCCTATACTATTTAATACTTATCCTTGTTATTACCTTTCATGATAAATAAGTATATGGTAAATACATCCTGAGATAATGCTGAACGTCTGTGTATGACATTTGTAACTACCACCTGTACCACATTAATCTGTTACGTTATTTATTGATTGTGAGACGACATTAAGAACAATGTCTTCAACTGCTGTGAGATATTAATTTGAATCATCATTCCAAGACTACAGGGTATCAGTAGATCTTTTATGTCGAAAACATTCCCAAAGTCCATTAGTATTATTTCTATTGATTTCAAAATATATCTATATAAGTAAAACATATTCGTTGCTTGTCGTACTGCCAGTATTGAAGTGAAAGATTATAGGTGTCCTTGCTGAAAATTATATTTTCGAATTCTTTACTTTTTGTTAAACAACTATGTTATTTGTTCATATATTTCATTAAAAAAAAAGTTATAATATTTTCAATTAAATTTGATTTATTATTAATGATTCGTTTTGGATCTTCATTTTCAATTCAATGATAATACCGATCTTAATTTGGATTATACCAATATATTAAATAAATAGCTTTTTATCTGTAATTTTAATTCGATAAAATTTCTACAAATCAATAATTTTTTAATTTGCATGTTTTTGTTTCATTTTTTTTAGAATTTGGCAATTTTTGATCTGTTTAATATTGAAGACCTTAGTGGAAAAGATCCTAGTGTATGAACGATTAGTGAATTTAAAACATTAAATTTTTATTAGATTATAATAAAACCATTGTTGCATTTGTTTCTATTTAATCTTAATATTAATTATTTAAGTTTGAACTAAATTAAGATTCATCAAATTTGTTCAAGACTTTTTTTTGTTTCAATTTTAATTAGATGTTCTACATCTAAATTCAGACTATGATTTACAGATTGCTAGCCCATCTCATCTTGATTCATAAGTTAGTTTTATTTCTTTAATGATCTTTAAATAATGCATACCAAGTTGGTACATAGTTTTCAATCATGTCTAGATTTCCTTCGCGTATCTTTCATTAACAATTGACTCAAAAGTCTGGGCTCAACATTGTATGTATCGACTTTCAAAAAATTCTGGAAATATTCTGTTTTTTCTTTAAATAAAAGCTGATTTTGCTTAACACGTCTACTTGGAAGGTATTAGTGATTTCATAGAAATGTAAGAAATGGTGTTAAAAATTTACATTTCACTATAAACTCAATTTTTTTCTTGAATAGTGGGGGATATGCATGTTTTTAACTTAATTTCTAATTTGGTTTTGTTTTTCTATACTCAGATGTAGCAAACTCCTCATTTTTAATTTGAGAAAGTTAATATTCTTAACATTATGTGTGGTTTTTTTTTTGTTAACTAGTTTACCTTAATTTTTTTTGATGAAATTATTTCATAACTAAAATGTTAATAATTTTGCTTGGCGATTAAGTGCAAGCTAATTTATTAATATTCGATAAATCTTAAAATGACACGTACCTTTACATTCAGACAAGCCCATTGGATTTTTTATATGACAATTCTTTTTTAACACATCAGCGTAGGATTCAGAACAAACTTTATGAAGACAAATACCTATTTATAAAATATAACAAGTACATTATTATTTGTAAATAAAAAATGTATGGATCTTCTAACATCTAGAAATAAAGAATAATAAGATTATCTGATCTCATATCCACTTCTGTGTTTTTCTATTTTGTTTCCAATTTTTCAGTCATTATCATAAAAAAATCTTTTTTTTTTTTTTTTAATGACTTTGATTAACTTTTGATTCATTTATGTATTCCATTTTTTTAAATTACTTTTGAAAAAAACATTATCTCGGAATCTGGAATGGACTACAGCAATCAGCAAAGAACAGCAAAGCATCTTTTCTGGTGCAAAGAAACAACAGCAATCCAGTGTTGTTAAATGGCAAATAACTTGCCTGATGCAATAAACACCATAGCGCCATTTCCATAATATGTTTATATTAATTAAACTTTACTTCAGATAAAAAATATGATATATAAAGGTAAATTTTCGAAATCTGTACATTATCAAGTCAAAAAATATTCGAAATAAAAATGCCCAAACAGAAAAGAAAACATATGAATACGTAACAAGTAGGATATAGATTAACAACAATAATATGAAAGGAATAACAATTAAAATAATTACAATCATATAACTGCTTACCCATACTTAAAACAACGTTATGTTTTGTTTAAATGAGGAATTTTCTTTCTTGACAATTGAGAATTTTCTTTCTCGCCAAGAGAAATTGGAAAGATAAGATTTTATTTTAATTTTTTAACAAAAACTTTGAGATTCTGTAAAATTAATTTTTACTATAAATGTTTTTCCTAATAAATTCAAATGAAACAAAATGAAATCAATAGAATTGAATCAAAAGGGATCAAGTAAGACACAAAATTGATAATAAATTCTTATTTATTGCAGTATGATGCATTTCTTTTTTTTAATTACGAGTTCATAATGATGTTCTAAATCAGTATTGTCAAAATAATCACAAATATATCACAAAATAATAAACATATAACGAAAGGTTTACAAAAGTTTTTTGTTGTTAATATACAATTTTCTCTAAATAAATTACTAGTCTTTTCCAGTTTACCTTCTCATTTCGCATCCATACTAATTTGGAATTTACAAAGGTGTATAAAGAAATTGCATCATCCTAACATTTTCTGAAAATTTGATGCAATTTTGCAATAACTTGACAAAGTTGCATCAGCTGATGGTAAAATTGTGGATCTCAGAACTGCATGGGACGCAAAGTGTGGAGTAAATGTCAGCAGTAGAACTATGCGTAAGCGTTTGATTTCTAAAAGCTGATTGGACGCCGCCTAAGAAAGAAGCGTTTCCCGATTGCAAAAATGAGATCCCAGCGTCTAAAATGGGCTAAGAACATGTGAGCAATAGAAAGGGGTTATTTTCTCAAATGAGTCCAAATTCAATCTTAACGATGCGGATGGTCATCAGATGGTTCGGCGTAGACGTAATGATAAGTTTAGCCGTGATTGCGTCGTGTCTACATTGAAGCATCCAGTGTCCCAGATGGTCTGGTGGTGTTTTTCTTACGAAGGGAAGGGTCGACTCGAATTTAACAACGGTACTGTTAATCCCAGGTATACGCAGATATTCTCACGAGGAAACTAATGCCTATTATTCAAGAGCAATATGAAAGGTATCGAAATGCATATTCCAGAACGATTCGGCTCCGTACCACAGAGCAAATCAGTAAATAAAGCATTGCAGAGCAATGATTGCTTATCATTGCATAGTTTGTTAGATTTTTTGATTGTTATTTCAAATTACAATTTCATAGATTAAAAATGGCTGAAGGACAACATCTCTACATTGCCATGGGCTGGGAAAAGTCCGGTTTTAAATCCGTTTAAAAATCTGTGGAACAAGATGGATCGGGAGGCCCATCGTGGAGGTCCAATAGGAAACCTGGATGATTGATGCACCTCAAGAAAGCATTTGTCAAAGTGTGGTTCAATGAAATACCCGTAAACATATCCAAAAATATCATCTTATCTATGCCCCATCGTTGTGCAGCAGTCATCAAGACCAAAGGGGGCCCCACTAAATATTACTGCCAACAGATTTTATTATGGCACACTTTTTCCCTTTTAATTCACATTTGTTGTTAATGACTCCTTTTGTTCACGATTGATACAGCACTGAAATTGTCTTTTGCTTTTCACATGTTCTGTTAAAAGCTGTTTTATGAAGGATTATTTATTCATAAAAATATTTTTTGTTTATGAACAGAAAGTATCGAAATTTTATTTTTTCTGTTATTACAACAGTTTAGTGTTGTGCAGCTGTTTTTAGTACCAAACACCAAATGGAGCATGTGAATGTAATGGAGCATTATCGTTTGTTCACGATAATATAGCGCTGAATTTGTCTTTTGCTTTTTACATGTTCTGTTAAAAGCTGTTTTATGAAGGTTTAATTATTCATAAAATAAATATCTTTTGTTTATGAATAAAAAGCAACAAATTTTGTTTTTTTTCTATTATTACAACAGTTTAGTGTAATGCAGCTTAGTTACTGTTTTATTACCAAACACCAAATGGAGCTTGTGATGGAATTTCTTTGGACATCTTTGTAAATGTCATCTGATTTGAATTCGTTCAAGAAATTATTAGTCGAGATTCTTTTCTAATCGCCATACTATTCTTAGTTGTTTGTCTTTTTCAAATACATCAAATAAATATCAATATCACCGTTTTATCCAAATAATTATGAACCTTTCTTAATACAGAGTAGGGCCTCCTTTACTACGAACATTTTCGAAATGGCTTCAATTCATAGAGATGAATACATCGCAATTCTGTAATAGTTAACGGAAGTGAACTGTTTATCATATAGGTGCGATTTTGAACATCCATGATCCGCGAACAGAAATGCATAACCTGAAGTCTGAAATTTCTGCCCGAATATTTTTTGGGAATTTTCGCTCAGATTTCGAATTAGATCATGATTTAGTTCAATAAAATTATTCGGTAATATATTACAAAAGGATAATTCACAAGTTTGGCCCCAAGTTAACAGTTACAAGAAGTCAGCTCTAATATTAGTAAATATTTTAAATTTCGATCTGGGAATGTAATAGCATGTGAGACTTCAGAGTAACAATTTTTAACCTTTCAAAGATGTTCTCTTTCTAAACTGTGAACAACTAACTGTCTGGATTGAGATGTGTAGTTACTAAATATAAGCCATCAGGGAATTTGTATCAAATACTAACTATTAAGTTAACAAATATAAAATTAATAACATTTTGATTTGAGATATGTTTAAAGTTGTTGTAAAATAAATATATTGATATTCTAGTCTATGTACCCACCATAGCTCGGAATTAACAACACGAGAAACTTATCCGAGAAACTAACAACGGGAGTTGTTAGATTTGCGCCCACCTTGGTGTAATTGATATGTATACATCTCCCAAAGAAGAACTCGAGGCACCGGGCCGAAATATCGAGAAAATCCCGCAGTGGGAAAAATCCCTCAAAAAAAAGGATCTGTACAGTATCATGTCCCACCCCTCCTTCAGAACCAAAATATATTTATATTCTTATCAATGAATATTTATTAATGAATATTAATAAATTTATTAATTGTTTATTGGTAGTTATTTTTACTTACCAAAAAATATCAGTATCAGTAGATGAGGAATTACCATGTTCATTCTTCTTTAGAAAAAGACAACTGTAAATAAAGATTTAGAAATGAGATTTTTTTTTTTAAACAAAGAAGTTGGTACAATGTTTTCAAACAAGATTTTTTTAATCATGTTTATTTTGTTTTTTCATTTCATAACTTTCTGATGTGTTCTAAGCAAGGATCACTAAAGCAAGAATACGACTTCGGCAATTAAAATATATATACGATTATTGCTGAACTTGGATAAAAAAAAAATGCATTATTCTGTGAAGTTACAATTTAAAATTCTTCTTTAGATCCTGTGGCATCAGAGAAATTCTAATGAGATACCTTTATAAAATTTTTAAATCTCCTTCACTGATACTGGTGACTCTAATATCTCCACAAGACATTTACAACTAAAGGAATGCGAGATATTTCGGAAAGATGGATTGTGTCCATCTTGTTCACCACCATTGTCTTATCTCAAATCTAAAGATTCATCCAAGAAATTAAAAAAATTTAAGAGGTCTGCTGCAGATCTCTTAAATTTTCTTTCACTGAATATTGTGGTGAATGTTTGCGGCCACTGTTTCGGTAAAATTAGACTGAAGTCAGCTACAGGGTGGGCGGAAAGCAACTCCCTATTTTGAATTTGGAATAGCCATTGATATTATGTGTAGATTGCAATGAAAGTTACCTTGTTTTGTAGACTGTAGTGTGGTATTATTTGTAATATTTTTTTCCTTTTTCATATGTCTAATATTTTTTTTTCAAAGTCTCTGAATGAGAGATGTCACAACTCAGGACAGAGCGAAAATTGCAGTAAGGTATGAGGTGTGGCAATCTGTAACGCAGGTTCAACGATCGTGGAGGGTTGAACATGGAAAAAACATGCTGTTTTGGATGCAAAGACAATTAAAAATTGCCATAGGAAGTTAATGACGACCGGTAGTGTTTTGGACACAAAGAGATCAGGTCGGCCCTCGACCTCTGTGTCAGAGGAAAAGGTGGTCGCAGGAATGAGTTACATATCCTGTCATTTATGCAAGATGAAACTCCCCCTCATTACGCCTTGGCTGTCAGGCAGTGACTTGATGAGCAATTCAGTGGACGCTGGATAGGCCGCCGAGGCTCCACAGAATGGCCTGCGCGTAGTCCAGACATCACTCCATTCGATTACTTTCTAGCGGGTTGGGCTAAGGAAGAAGTGTACCGCAGCAAACCTCAAACTCTTGGTGACCTTGAGAAAAAAAAATCCGTGAGGTCATAAGTGTTGTTCCTGCCGAGTTCTTGCGATAGGCCGTAGCAAACGTATCTGTTTAAGACAGTGTAAAAGAAATACTGGGGCCCACATTGAATTGTAACTTTTGTAATTATCATGCCACACAAAAAACTAAATGTCTACAAAAATTGCCTTCATACCTCATTCGTTTAGGAGAAAAAATTTATTTCCAGTAGGGAGTTACTTTCCGCCCACCCTGTAGTAGTAAAATCTGGCCATAACTCCTTTATTTGTATGATTCAGGGGTTTAAATAGGCTATTCACTGGGCTGTGATTGGTTGCCGTGCTTTTCAAATTGATTGATTGGAGAATCAACTAGAACTTTTGCACACTTGCTTAAGTCTGACGACAGTACAATAATATACTGATAATAGATTTTTAATGTGTTGATTAATATTTTTTTATTCATAAGAAAATTAAAAAGAAAAAAGAAAAGAAAAGAAAAAGGAAATAAAACCAAAAAACTTTTGCCACCAAGCGGATTTGAACCCGGTAACCATAACTCAACTTTAAAATTATACAAAACTGCGAAGGGGATTAAAGTAGGGAGAGGATTTCAATTGTAACCTGTTATTTCCGCCGGGTCCTAAAGAGTAATTCTGCAAAGTTTGGTCCTGATAGGTCAAATGGTTTAGGAGTATATAGCGAACAAACAAACCAACAAACATCCTCTTTTATATACATTAGAGTTATGTTAATTCTATTGTTCTGAACTTCTGTACTTAATAATATTCATTATATTATTAATCAGTAATTAAAGATAATTAGAGCACTTTCTTTATTTGTATTTAATATCATTCTATTTATTTATTTATATATTATTTATTTATTTATTTATTTATTTGTTTATTTGTATTTTTAAGTATGTATACTGTGGGATTGGTAGCCCAGTGATAAAGTGCTTGGGAGCTGGTTTGAGGAAGATGGTTCGATCCCCGGTCAAGGTGGGGCGGCAATTTTTCCCTAATTTAATCCCCTTCACACTTTCGTATAATTTTCAAGTATAAGGTTCAAGTCCGCTGGGTGGCAATAATTTTTTTTTATTATTTCCTTTAACTTTTTCTTCTTTTTTTTTTGTATTTCATTTTCTTTCCGGTTTTTTAACTTTATTTTTTTTATTCATGACTAGCAATCTGGTAAAAGTGGATTCTCTCAGCTAAGACGCCACGGCTTTCGTACAACCACACGGTAAAAATGCATTCTCCGAACCCACGACTGTTTTCAAAACCCAAGAGCGAATCTATGACACCGTTGCGGGGGGAAGCCAAGATTTTCGGGTCCTGCCGGGACATGAGGCTCACCCACAAGGTTGAAAATGAAGATTTGAGAATCCTCAATACTATACCTAAAATTTTATAGGTATAGTATACACAGAATACAAATAAGGCATAAAATTTTACACTATTTTTGTATTTCGTGTATTAAGGCTTCTGAGGAGATAAGGCCAGAAAAAAATCAAGTTTTCTTTTATGTAGATAGATAATGAATTTTCTTTTCTGTCTTTTTTTAATTACTTTGAAATAAATAATATTCATTACATCGGAAGCGCAGTGGTGCCTCAAAAGAAAAAATACACAATGAAAAATTAGTGAGAAAAAGCATGTGCCAGCAGTGCTCAGGCCTCAATGAATCTTTTTAAAGCATAAAAATTCAAACTGCGCATTTGAATAATTAATAACAACAACAACAACAATATTTTTTTTCCTTTGAGGCACTACTGCGCTTCTGATGTATTGTTCGTAGTAGCCTCAGTACGAAGACCTTGTTATTTACTGTGACTTCTCCTGGCTGATGATCGCCAACGAGTGTGAAACAGCTGTTCCAGGATGAAACTTGTAAATAATTTGGTCTCACTCCTTGTTAAAAATAATATTCTTCTTAACTTTTTTTTTAATTAAATGTTCTCAATTTAAGAACAGCGAAAACCCGAATTCCGACTAACGGGTACAAACAGGAGGACAAACTCCCCCCTCCGCCGTAGGCATACCTCGTGTTGGAAACACGAAATTTCACAGAATATTCTTTGTCAATATCGAAAAGCGACGAATTCGAATAATTTCCTATTTTCGAGTCCTAAAGAGAGGGGAGCAAACTTTACTTTAAGATACTTTACGGGGTTTTCAGATTACAAAATCAAAATACAACATTACCTCTAATCATCACGTGCTTTTTCTACGTTTGAAGTGATAGGAGTGTGGACAACTTTTTTTTTTTTAATCCGCGCGAAGCCCGGATACTTTTGCTAGTAAAATAACTTATGTAACTCACTTTTTATTTTATAAAAAAGATCGTCAAAAATGCAATAAGACCAAAGAAGAAAAAAAGTTGTATTTGAAATTTTGACATTATGAACAAATATTTAACATAATCTCATAAAGAACTATGTATTTATTTTTTCTTTGAATATACAGTTCTTTATAAGATTATGTTAAATATTTGTTCATAATTCCAAATGCATCTACTTTTTTTTTTGTTTTATGGTAGTGACTCTTTCACATAATTGAGGGATATTTATAAATTAGAATATATAATTTTAATAAGAAATATATAGGAATTCATAAGAAAATCAATTTATTTTTAAAAATTCTTATTTTAAAATATTTAATCAAATCTCTACTTACTGCTTATCTGCTGCTGATGAAAACGAACAACGAAGCCAATCTCACCAGCGAAAAGGAACTAAAGTTTATTGGCTAACTTGAGATTCGATGTATGGTTTCTAAAAAGCTTTTAATTTCATCTGTTCGGTGGTAAATCTAAACTTAATTCCACCTCCTTAAGAAGTTGTGTAACTAATAGATAATTGCAAGACAGATACGTGTCACTTAGAAGGAATAGATTGATTTAAACCATTAACATGTGCTGCAGTAATTAGTTTATGGAATTTGTGTAGTTATAGGAATAATTTATTATTCGGTTATCAACATCTAAAAGTCGAAATGAATTTGGTGATATTTCATTTTCAGGGACTATATAGGAGTCAAATTCTACGTTTTTGAAATCTGAATATTCAGAAGATCAATATCATTGCTGTTCAATAGTTTTTAAAATATGCAATATTTTTAATTGATTTGTTTTTTATAATGAAATCACAAATTAATCAATAGTGATGTTTTTTGCATTCATTTTTAACGTGCAGATTTAATCATTATTTGCAACCATCAAAGTACACTATAAGATAGGAAGAGCAGTGGAACCTCCATGACTAAATACTAAAAACATAAAAACACATTAAAAAATAAAGAAAAAGAAAATTCATGTGCTGGGCTCTGCCAGCCTCAAATGAATTTCTTATGGCATCAAAATAAATAAAAAGTGCCTAAAAGATATGTAAACACATTAAAATTTGAGACCAATGTTCATCTGACACCTCAAGACAAGCCTGTTTCACGCTGATTAGGCGATCATCAGTTGAGGGTAGTCAGGATGAACTTTTTCAGGTCTCATAACGGAGGTGACTTGATAGTTAAATAGGAAGAGTAGTGGAACCTCCATGACTAAATACTAAAAACATAAAAACACATTAAAAATAAAGAAAAAGAAAATTCATGTGCTGGGCTCTGCCAGCCTCAAATGAATTTCTAATGGCATCAAAATAAATAAAAAGTGCCTAAAAGATATGTAAACACATTAAAACTTGAGACCAATGTTCATCTGGCACCTCAAGACAAGCCTGTTTCACGCTGATTAGGCGATCATCAGTTGAGGGTAGTCAGGATGAACTTTTTCAGGTCTCATAACGTAGGTGAACTATTTAACTATCAAGTCACCTCCGTTATGAGACCTGAATTAATCTTTTGTAATAGACTACTAACTCTCCTGAAGATCAGTTGCATCAAAGATTGAAAACGGATCATCTTTTAAACTAAATGGAGCACCTAATGTTAGGCTTACAGGATTTAAATGACGTTGTACGAAGTTTAAGATCTTCAATCTTGAGAAACGCCGTGCCGGTGTGGCCGTGCGGTCTAGATGGCGGTCTGCCGTTGCGGCCAGTGTGCCGGTACCCGGATTCGAATCCCGGTCGTGGTATGGATGTTTCTTTCTTCTTCTGTTTCTCCTTCTGTCCGTTCCAGCGGGTATCACTTGATGCTGCCTCCCTTGGCGTACCCTGGGCAACGATTCGTCGGTTAAAGGCATCATATCATTAAACTGCATTAAACTGCCACGATGGCCACACAGTATCCTCACAGTAATTAAAGGCCACAATGGCCCATAGGGGTTGCGGCGGTTAACTCCCAAGGAGGTAAAACGTTTCAATGACCCGAGACTGAGATAAGGTCTTTCATAGTTTAATTAAAATTTAATTCAGTTTCAGTCCACTTTAAAATGTTTTGTTGCATTTTACTGGAGTTTTAATGAATAAGGTACTGATCAAAAACTGATAAAAACATCAAATAAGGTATGTTTGCCAAAAACAAAAGTCTTCCAGTGATCGGCGATAATGTGTAAGAAATCAGCTTCTGGATCGAAGGGCTCAGGAGAGGAAAGCTACAATTCTGCAAGCTACATCGTCAATAAAGAACGAGTTCTCCTTGCGTTAGTGGCCTTCAGAGTTTTCAATCTTAATTCCATTAAATAATTACGTGATGAAGACAGGTGAACACATGAATTTGACATGTTCAGCAGCTGAATAACACAATTATGTCTGCACGGTACAAAATTCGAGTCACAAAACTTTCAGAATCTTGTAGATTTCACACTTAGACGAATTTAGATTCATTTGAAGGCCAAAGGAGGCGCATCGCGCTATTGGATAGATGTACCTATTTAAAGTCGTATCTCAGTGTAACTTGCAAATTTGTTTCTTGTTGAAATGATGCAATAAACACAATTTCTACGAATAAAAGGAATTACATTTTCAATGTTGGTTCAGTGTTAAGGAATATTGTCGTAGGTTTAAATCTTAGGATTGAAAAGTAATTAATCAATGCTATTTAATTTAGCTTTTAATATGTCTTACCTCTTTTATAATATGACGATTCAAAAGCAATATCTTCATGCGATTTAAATTAACTTGTAATCGTTCTTATCCCGTTGGTTTTATCTTCTAGATTGTATAATGCTAATTAAATATTTATTATTTTATTCTTGTTTCATATGATAGACAGATACACTCATTATAAAAAGGTTCTGGGGATTATAAAAACATTCTGGTGAAGCATTTAACATTGCAAGGAGCACTTCGTCTGTTATAATCAAATATTTTCCAGTTTTTAATACTCTCAAACAGTGATGAATTTCGTTCATTATTTTTTTTTCAATTGTTTCTATTGTTAACATGGTTGCTAAACCGTGAGGAACAATAATTTCAAGTTATTTTTCTTTTCATCTGTCCCTTTATCTGTCCCTTTCCATCAATCTCTGTTTATGTGCATCACATTAAATAAATTTATAATAATAACTATTGCTCTATTAGTTTATTGAATGAGCATACTAAACATGGAAAGTCTTAATTTCTCCACTTCACTTTTCTTTCTTTTGTTTGTCTATTTGTTTGTATGTATGCGAATCACGTGAAAAGCGGTGGTCGGTTTCCTATAAAAATTGATATTTAATTTATTTATGGTCCAACGTAAAATGTAGATATATACACCTTCGCTAAGATAGTTGGGCTGATTTCTTTCAAGCTTTTGGTACGATTTTTACGTATAAGGAGATTCAAATTATAATACAGTGGTGGTCAGAATTATAAGGATAACTGAAAATTGCACAGAAAAAAATTATTTCTGAAGTAAATAAAGTGAAATGTATACATAAATTGCTTTTTTATGCTAGAAATCATTGTAGAATGCAAAAGATTGGAAAATGCAAAATATGAATGTTTTGCCATATTTAACAAAAAATGTCATTGTAAAAACTGGACGAAATTATAAGGACAATGAATGTTTTGGCCTGAAACACACTAATAATTAATAATCCCCCCCCCCTCTTCTCAATCACTTTTATCAGTCTTGACGTCATAGAGTTTGACAGTTCCTTCAGAACGTTCTTAGAAATTTTTTTCCAAGCTTTTTCAATGGAGGACATAAGTTCTTGCTTGTTTTGATACAGAATACCATTTTTGTATACTTCGTGTGCCAGAATACCCCACAGCTTTTCCATTGGATTTAGATCCGGGCTTCTGACCGGCTAGTCAAGTAATTTCACGAAATTAGCATCAAACCATGCTTTCGAAGTTTGAGAAACATGTGCTCAGGCATTGTCCTGCTGGAACAAATAGTCTCCACTCGTAATTAACGGTGCTTCTGGCAAAAAATTATCACCCAATAAATCAACATAACTCTCAGAATTCATTTTGCCCTGCACAAAAACTATTGGAGTAGTTATGCCAGTTGCGAAACCTCCCCAGACCATTACTGAGCCACCTCTAAATCTACGCTTTGCGAAAATTTCTTTTTCTTTACAGAGCTCATACTAGAAGAAGCAAAAACCACCTGGTCCATCCATATTGAACTTTTTCTCATCGGAAAAAATAACATCATCCCATTTTTTTCCATAGTAAAGCATTTTTTGGCAAACTCCACACTCAATCTCCTATCAACTTTTTTAAGAGGTGGTCGTGACATAAGTTTTCCATAACGAACCTTTTTTGCTTTTTGTAAAACACGACGAACAGTTTAAAAATGTTCGAACACTGCATCGTAAGTTTAATTCCCGTTTAATTTCCGTTGATGTTTGTTTTTTGGAGCAAGCTTGCCTTATTATCATTCTTTTCACACGCACAGAAACAGAAGATGAACTACCTGTATGTCTTTGCCGTCCATAATTTCCGGGATTTTTAAGAAAATTATAAATGACTGCTCTCGATCTATTCAGCTTTGTTGAAATTTGACGTACAGTAAGTCCTGAACTTTTAAAAGCAACCACTTTCCCTTTCTCAACTCCAAAAGTTTCGTACCTAGCGGCACGACTGAAAAAATAGAATACAATGTTCACAATCGCTTACTACGCATTTATATCGTCTGGAAGTGCCGTGAGCAGAACAAAAAACATGCACATTTTGCTTTTTAGAACACACAAATAGCGTTGTCCTTATAATTTGTCCATATCGCATGGCAGTCTAACCCAAAATACATTTTATGAATATGAATTTCCCATATATTTCCATAAAAACTAATTAAAAAATGCTGAATTTATCATTGGTTTCCAGCCATAATATTTGCATGATTTTCCAGCCAACTGTAGCCAGGTTTGGCGATTTTTCCCTTTTCCTTATAATTTTGACCACCACTGTATCACTATGCAGAGAAATCTGGAGACATAACGAGTGATCGCAACAACGTCAGACTTGAACTGTATACATTCCAGATCAAGGCGAAAAATTTTCTGCAATAATAAAAACAAAAACAAAAAAATTAGTTCAAAAATGAATGACGGGGGGAATTCATATCTCTCCGAACGGCACCATTCACAAACAATAACTTTCTTACGAAGGGTTGCATGCCCATGCTTTCAAAAAATTTTAATAATGGGCAAAGGCAACATTAATTGCTCCGTTGTTGGATGTAATAGTACTTATAAAAATATAGAAAATGTTCACTTTTATTCTTTTCCTGCAAGACTATTTGAACTTTTTATTTTTATTATCTGTAAATAATCTAACTTTTGTGTAATTATATCTTTATAGAAACAAAATTTTATATAATTACCAGAATATCTCTTTCAAATTGTTTTGTAGGCCAAATAATTCCACCTGGGAACCAACTAAAAATTCAAAATTATACAGTACACACTTCATTGGAAATGAAAAGTCAATGCACCCACTCAGTCCAAGTTATTTACCAACTATCATCCCCAATGTATATAAACGAAAACAAGTGCCATTCTTGAGAATCGATTCGACTATAACTTACTTTGAAAAAGATTTGTAGAAGTCGCAGGCTAACAACAAGCTTTATTTTCGCAAAGGAAATATGGCTGCCGCGTCCCAAAAGAGTGCAATAGCCGCCAATGGCGCTGTAGTCGAAATCGGACATCTGTGTACGGTCCCTATTGTCTTGATATAAATACTGAGGATGACAATTTTATAGTATTGTTGAGCATAAAATTTCGGTTTTTTTTATTATTATTATTTCTTCTATTGAAATTCCATCAATTCCATTAATGTTTTTAATATATTTTTAAGTTTGATTTTAGTTTGATTTTATTATGCTAAACGTTCTTTAATGTGCGGAGTGAATTAATAGAGTAAACAACACGGACAAGTTAGGCAATAAGAAAGGATTCGCACCCTGAGCTGTCACTAGGAAGAGACTAGGACGGACCGTTTCGTCCTTTTTAGGGCTCATCAGCCAGCCAAACTCCACCGATGACAGGCTCAGAAGATGCGAGAGGCTTTGATCCCGGGTCTCGCTCCTAAGAACGGGACCTCACCCAAACAAATCAAAAATTAACAAAATTAAAAAAATACAACAGTTCCTTGAACTGCAACTCGTAAAGCCCAAAAGGATTGGCTGGCTGATGAATCCTAAAAAGGACGAAACGGTCCATCCCAGTCTCTTCCCGGTGACAGCTCAGGATGAGAATCCTTTCTTGTTGCGTAATTTGTGCGGGTTTATTGTTTATTCTCTATAAGTTCACTCCGCACGTTAAAGAACGTTTACCATTGCGAACATATGACTTAGTTCTTTTTTAATGCCTTTATTAAATTCCTTTTGTGCTTTGCGAGTTGTAGGCCAAAAAACCGTTGTATTTTTAATTTTGTTAATTTTTGGTTAGGAATTCTTCGGGTGAGGTCCCGTTCTTGGGAGCGAGACCCATGATCATAGCCTCTCGGACTTTCGGAGCCTGTCATCAGTGGAGTTTGCAGGCTGATGAGTCCTAAAAAGGACGAAACGGTCCATCCCGGTCTCTTACCGGTGACAGCTCAGGGTGCGAATCCTTGCTTGTCGCGGAATTTGTGCGTGTTTATTGTTTATTCTCTAATAATCTTATTATTTTTATTGACTTTGGTTTCGTTGATGGGAAATAAGCTTTTACTTTTATAAAAGTCATACTTGTTTGCAAGTCTTCGTATTTATATCGGGAAGCTTGAAATCGTAAATGTAAGAACTTATAATAAAAAAAATTCAATGATACTTACAAAACCTAGTGAGATCGCAAGTACAGTGTAAATGAAGATCAATCAATATAAAGTGATTCATCACTTTCAGATATATTTCATAAAGCCGTGTTCCAAAGTCAGGTTAATCATAAGTAAAGAATAAATTTCAGTTAAGCTGTAAGTAACTTAGTGCACTATGTAAAGTATAAAGGAGTTCACGAAAATTATCTGGTCAACAATCTACCTAAGCAATTGAATCTCAGTCTGAAAAGAATAAGGTTGATATAATTAATAACAGAACGGTAGATCTGAGACGGACTAATTTCTGTATTATTTGTATCCTGAATTCGTGTTCCAGCTCTGGTACTACAAAATTTGCCAACATTTCATAATATCACTGTCCAGTGACGGAACAGGTGCAGTCCCAGTCGATTTTACATCTTCAAAAAAATATTGCTCAACAATGAAAGTGGCCTTAAATCCTCACCATACTGTCACATTTGGGTCCTGTTGTAAATGCGACAGTTATGCATTTTCACTTAAGAAGTGATAAAGATTACACTCCAAAGGATGTTCCACGGCCAAGTGAAAGCCACTATCTTTTGATCCAGGAACTGAAGTCCAAACGTGAAACAATTATCTGCGACACCATTCTTTATCTACTGTAGCATGTGCATCTTGCAAGGATGACACCGCAATACCTTACAGTGGAATATGGCATGTCCTTTTCACGGGCAAGAGTTGGCACACTAACACGACCATATGGAGAATGACGTGATAAATCCACGACAGCCATAACCATATCGGCATTGTCGTTGTTTTAATAGCGCATTTCCCTGCAAGGTTTTTGGAATTGCTACTGAAACATCTACTGTATGATTATGAAGAAACTGCTTTGTATTTACCATATAGCGCTGAATACTAAACATTACGCAATTTTTGCCAGTATACCATCTAGTGACAAATTTTATAACTACATTTTTTTTTTCAATAAATGACGAGCGCATCCTTTGAAGTATCTGTTGTCCAAATCTCTCTTTAATAAAAGCCTTAGTACTCGCACCAGAGCTCTCTAAGTAAGGATACTTTAAATTTAACAACCCTGTACTAGTAGAAGACTGAATTTCAAACCATGCACTTTAACAGAAAAGGCTTTTTTTTAGAGACAAATCCAGATATAATATCCGTGTAATTTACTGCTTAAAGAGCTAAAGTATCTGAAGTCTATTCAGTAAATGCAAATGGACTGGATTCAACCTATTCTTTATATTGATCAACTTCTTGCAAGCCACGACCAAAAAATACTAATTAGTGTAGGGAAATTAGACAAAAAAGTGGCCGAACCCTGACATTTGAAATATCAAGCTGAAAATTGGTAGAAATGTTGAGAATAGTGTTCTGATTGATATCCCAAAATTCCCAAAAAATCCATCTTGGGGAAAATCCGCCATTTTGAAAAAACCGCCCCCATCGTGGATTTGTCGAGTTTTAAGCATAGCGACTGAACCGAGTGTCTGATTGTATTCGTTTTTGCACCAATTTACTTAATTCAGGCTGCGCTCTCATCCAAAACACTAAAATTAATAATTATAGACCAATTTTGGTGCTTAAGAAAAAATAATATTTATTTAAATGTGACAAACGAAAATTGGTCTAAATTTATAATAAATATTATCGTAACATACAAAAAAATGAATCAAAGAAGATTTCATAACACAGGGCGTGAAGTACAGGCAAAAGCAGCAATACAAATACATTACGAAAGGTAAAAGTTAGGTAGCTTATTTCGTGTTGTCAGTGGAGCTCGACTGGCTGTTCACTCACTGGCGAAAATCTTTCACTCACTGGTAATGCATGATCTGAAAAATTGTAACCTAAATTAGCGTCGATTTAATAACAGTAAAAAGTAGTCTTTAAATTTTGCAGTTATTTACCGTTACTATGACAACACGTCGGCCAAAGGTTCAACGTTATCATCGCTATCCGAGTCATTGTAGTCCATACGATGTGTGCAGCCATGTCCTGCGCAGTAGCCACACATGCTTGTGCAAAGAAAACCGTGTCTTCTTCACCCGCGTCTCTTCTCGCAACCACAGTTACAGTTGCAGGATATGATGTTCGGTATCCGCTCCGGTGCTGGTTCTTCTTTAGTTGGAATGGGTGTCAGCTGACTTGCATGATTCATCCATCCCCACTCTGCTTCCGGCAGGCGATTCCCCATCCATACCTAGAATTATTAGTTGACGACCGACACTGTCTCCCTTAAACAAGCTTGAACTTCTTGAAAGATCCCTTGTGCCTTTTCAGAACGGAGCAGAAGTGGTATTACATCCACTGATTTTCCACGTACTTCACATACTGGAGACAGATGTGGCTGAAATTCCCTGGACGCGCCCACACAACCCGGTGCAGGAGGAACTGTAAACTCTGCGTTCACTGGAAAGTTTGTCTTGGACGGCGCTATCTCTTCTAAAACGTTGATCAATCCAGACATAGTGCCTTTCCGCATCAACATCCCGTCAAACACCGCTGGAGACCTTGCTGCAAGTTCATATGTCAGGTACTTGTCGAGGTCAACATCGTCACGCACAACACAGCAATCGGTGAAAAAGTTGGTTAGGGTTGATTTCGACGACAGTGTCTTTGATCTTGGCCGTTTTAGATGCAATGGCAAAAGTCGTGACTTTGTTTTTTTGTTTTAAGTGGACTTTACTGAATCGTTGACCTGTGATTGATTTCCTTGCTTGCAAACCACGGGAGAGAGCCTCATCACAGTTAACTGTATCGTCGGCTACTATACCGGTAGACAAGAACATTAGAAGGTTCGTTGAGTCGTTAAAAGGATGGTGGGACTGGAGCCAGTCTACCATCTTGCGAACGTCTGCCTTATCTCTCACTTGCGAAGACTCTCTTAGCTCCACATGTTGGTCGGAGGTTTCGGCGAAGACTCCACAAAATCTTTCAGTGGCGTCGATTACATGTGCAGATGAAGGCATTGCACAAACCCATCGAGCAATGACGTTATCCGTCAATCCACGTCCATGTGTGAGCCCACCCGCCGTCTTCATGTTTCTCATCAACACTTGCTCTATAGTCATATCGGTCCATATGCCTGACCAGAACTTTGCAGATCTCCTGACAGTGAAGCAGCCTTCCTTAACAAATTGCCGGAACTCCAAGGGAGTCATAACATCCTCGAGCTGAGATGTCCCGCAGAGTGGAAATACGGAATCATTCTTTCGACCCACAGCAAGTGAAGAACCCAAACTCCAGAACGTTCAGCTCTGACAAACAGACGCATGATGCCAACCATCTTAAAAGAATCGCACCCACAGCTTCGCAGTGAGCCGTCCAGATGAAAAGAGGGCTTTCAGCTTTGCTTCGAACAACTCTGCTGGCTGGACGATGTACTCTGACGACAAAACGTCATCCACCGAAGTCGTTCCAGAGTGTGGTCTGAGTGTGTTCGTTTCAAGCGATCGCTGAGAAGAAAGTCTTCGTCTTGTATATCCTGAATATCGCCAACGACAGCTGCATCAGAAGATGTGCACGGACAGCTAGAGCGTCGGCATGGCCGTTTACCATCTCGGTCACTGTGTTCTTTGCGTACACCGTCTCCCACAATTCTTCCAAGCAGGAGAACTACGTGATAGCCAAACACTGTGCGAGTTGAGCCATGCGCAAACTCAGCTAATTTAAAACTTGCTCATTGGGGCATCTTTTTTTTTTTTTTTTTTTTTTTAAAACTGCAGTTAGGAGGGTTTTTATTAACAACGACAGCTTTTTAAACAGGCTGTTCAATGTTAAATTTGTTTCATTGTAGGTTCCAGTTTGGATGGGGAATCGTCTACCGGAAGCAGAGTGGGGATGTATGGCTCATGCAGTTCAGCTGACACCCATTCCAACTAAAGAAGAACCAGTACCGGAGCGGGTACTGAATATCATATTCGGCAACTGTAACTGTGGTTGCGAGAAGAGATGCAGGTGCAGAAGAAACGGTTTTCCTTGCGCATGTATGTGCGGCTACTCCCCAGGACATGGCTGCACAAAACGTACGGACTGCTCTAACTCGGATAGCGATGACTATGCTAAACCTTTGGCAGACATGTTGTCGTAGAAACGTTAAATACCTACAAAATTTAAAGAATACTGTTTTACTTGTCTTAAAGTAACGCTAATATAGGTTATATTTCTTCAGATCATGCATTACCGTCAAAGATTTTGGCCAGGCAGATTAGTGAACAGGCAGTCGAGCTCCAGTGATAACACGAAACAAGCTACCTAACTTTTACCCTTATTAGAAATAATGTATTTCTAATGCTGCTTATGCCTATATTTCACGCCTTTTATTATGAAGTCTTCTTTGATTATTTTTTTTATATTATAATAACATTTATTATAATTTTAGATCAATTTTCGTTTGTCGCATTTTCATAATTATTATTATTTCTCAAGAACCACAATTGGTCTATAATTATTAATTTTTAGTGTTTCGGAAGGTAATGCAGCCTGAATTACGTAATTTGACGGAAAAACGAATACATTCAGACGCTCGGTTCAGTCGCTATGCTTAAAACTCGAAATATCCACGATGGGGGCGGTTTTTTTAAAATGGCGGATTTTCCCCAAGATGGATTTTTTGGGAATTTTGGGATATCAATCAGAACACTATTCTCAACATTTCTACCAATTTTCAGCTTGATATTTCAAATGTCCGGGTCAATGTCTAATTTCCCTGGACTAAATGTTCAGAGACACTAATCAAAATTATGCTTTTAGATTCTATCAAGCATGTATCTCACTATAACATGCATGAGTTGATTAGTGGTCGTAAGACATCACAAGAAAATAGTTAGAAGCAAATCTTTTCCAAATCTAACGTCTTAGGCTAAAACGGATAGAAAATTGGGGCTTTCATCCTATGATTGATCAACCCCAAATTTCTCTTATCATTTGTCATAAAAACAATTGTTGTTGTTCCCCAGCAGATACAAGAAGATTCCGTTGCCGGCTCAACTACTCTGATCCACTGCTTCATCTTGGGCTTGCCCAAGCAAGACAACAACAGATCCCACACGCCCGTCCTTCAGCAATGGGACTATTCTCAAAGCTATGACTTCACTATTCCTTCGCATCTGATTCATTCTTGTTAATTTTTCTTTCGATATTCCTATATAAAACTTGGTGCGTTGAATTCATGTATTCGCCTTATGACGTCGGAGTTCTCCGGCAAAACTAGTAGCGAGTTTTATTGTAATTTTACGTATGTGGGTGTAGGTTTTTTTTAATGTGTGGGTAAGTGGTATGTTTGTCAGTATAAAAAAAAATACATACTTTCTTGATTAATCATTATTGAGCTGAATATTAAAGTTGCTAACAGCAATATTACATTAAATCTTTTCTTAATTAAGTGTTAATTTTTAGTTATCTTTATTATTAAATCCAGAATAAATCAGCTATCCACTAACTTATTTCTAAATTTTTATTGAATTTTTGTAACATTAGACTAATAAAATCATTTTAGGTTTTATTAAACTTACGATTTTTGAAATTAAGTTTCATAAGACCATAATAATGAAATAATGTTGGTATTTATAACTTTTGATAGTAATGAGGTTGTGCTCTAATTCCATTTATGCTTTATAGATAAGTCGCTTCCATTTCACAGATATAATATAAAAGGTTATCACAATACCAGTTCCCTAGGCAATATCTTGTATAGTCATCATCTTTATCAATGTGTACACAATGCTCAGGGATATGAGTATCAGGTTCATTTGGGCACCAATCTTCCTTAACCACACGTTGTTTGCCAACAAGCCATTTGAAATCATACGATTTTTCTTTATCATTTCCTCCAAGCCACGATTCTCTGTACAAACCAACTAAATAAAATCATGTTATAAACAATTAATAATAATGATAATTAATTATACTAATCGTGTTAATTTTGTGTTGAAATTAATAATAATAAATTATGAAAAGATCAACAATATAGGGAAATATTTAAAAAACTTAAATTATGAGACATTTTAATTCCAATACTCTAAAATACATCATATTACAATATCTAGCAATTATATTATTACTAGTGGAAAAGGCCAATGTAGTCCTGCCACCCTTCAGATAAGTCGACCGAACTGGCTCAGCCAGAATGAGGCTGAAAAGCCTCTTTACGAAGCTAGATCCACGTTCAGTAGTCAGTCCGTCAGCAGCAGCTCAACCATTTCCAGATCAGGTGAGTTATTCTTGGGTAACAGCCGAACCATCTCCAGCTCAGGAGAAGAGGAGTCATTCCGTGGACAGAAACCCAATCGTGTTCAGCTCAGGAGGAGAGGAGAACT
>JAFIDM010034604.1:197156-213757 GCA_023159025.1 Thereuonema tuberculata | reverse complement strand
TCAAAGCCGTAGAAGTCAAGCCAATTGCGGGGAAGATTGGGAAACACAGTACGCAGACGAGAAGGCTTCGAAGAAGATAATCGAAGCCATAGAAGCCACCAGGACCGGCCCGAACATAGAAGCCACCAGGACCGGCCCAAGCATAGAAGCCACCAGGACCGGCCCGAAACATAGAAGCCACCAGGACCGGCCCGAAACATAGAAGCCACCAGGACCGGCCCGAAACATAGAAGCCACCAGGACCGGCCCGAAACATAGAAGCCACCCGGACCGGCCCGAAACATAGAAGCCACCAGGACCGGCCCGAAACATAGAAGCCACCAGGACCGGCCCGAAACATAGAAACCACCAGGACCGGCCCGAAACATAGAAGCCACCAGGACCGGCCCGAAACATAGAAGCCACCAGGACCGGCCCGAGCGAGTCACCAAATTGAAATTATTGACCTGTAAATTTCGTAATTTATTTTTACTGAATAAATTCTCTGATTTGTTTTAAAATCTTGCTCTTGTCGCATTCAATCCCCCACTGCCACCGAACCAGCCCAAAAGTTCGGTAGCAATATTCTGTATTTTCTTTAAATAAAAGCTGATTTTGCTTAACACGTCTACTTGGAAGGTATTAGTGATTTAATAGAAATGTAAGAAATGGTGTTAAAAATTAACATTTCACTATAAACTCAATATTTCTTGAATAGTGGGGGATATGCATGTTTTTTACTTAAATCTCTAATTTTGTTTTGTGTTTTTATACTCAGATGTAGCAAACTCCTCAATTTTTAATTTGACAAAGTTAATATTCTTAACATTATGTTATTTTATTTTTGTTGTTAACTAGTTTACCTTAACTTTTTTTGATGAAATTATTTCAAAACTGAAATGTCAATAATTTTGCTTGGCGGTTAAGTACGATCTAACTTTTCTAATATTCGATAAATCTTAAAATGACACATACCTTTACATTCACACGAGTCCATTGGATCTTGTACAGCACAGCTATTTTTTAACATATCAGCATAGGATTCAGAACAAACTTGATGAAGACAAATACCTATTTACAAAATGTATATAACAAGTAATTATTTGTAAATAAAAAATCGATCTTCTAACATCTAGAAATAAAGAATAATAAAATTATCTGATCTGATATCCACTTCTGTGTTTTTTCTGACTTCTTTCCAATTTTTCAGTCATTATCATACAAAATATTTTAATTTTTCGATTTTAATGACTTTCATTATCTTTTGATGCATTGATAGATTCTATTATTTAAAATTGCTTTGAAAAACATCTCGGAATCTGTAATCGACTAGAACAGCCGACAAGCACATCAGCAAAGAACAAAAAAGCGTCTTTTCTGGGCAAAGAAACAACAACACTGCACTGTTGTTAAATGGCAAAAAACTTGCCTGATACAATAAACACTATGTCACAAACATATTAATCACACAAAATGTTTTTTCACTCAAAAAATATTGAATATAAAGGCAAATTTTCGAAATCTATACTTTATCAAGTCAAAATATTTGAAATAAAAATGCCAAAACTAAAAAGGAAAGATATGAATACGTAACAAATAAGATATAGATAAACAGCAATAATTTGAAAGGAATAACAGTTGAAATTATTACAATCATATAATTGCTTACCAATACTTAATATAATGTTGTGTATTATTTAAATGAGGAATTGTCTTTCTTGACAATTGAGAATTATCTTTCTCGCCAAGAGAAATTATAACAATACAAATTTTATCACAAATATATCACAAAATAAATACATAACGAAAGATTTACAAACTGTTTGCTGTTAATGCAACATTTTCTCTTAATAATTCACTAGTCTTTTCCGGATTATCTTCTCATTTCACATCCATACTAAATTGGAATTTACAAAGGTGTATAAAGAAATTGCATCATCCTAACATTTCTAAAAATCTGATGCAATTTTGCAATAACTTGACAAAGTTGCATCAGCTGTTGGTAAAATTGTGTTTTATGCCACCTTTCAGTGATATAAAAGCGCCGCGGAGTGAACGGCTGCTATTTCTGAGCTGTTATTTCTGATAAAGCGAAGGTTCCTTTTGTGCAGTTAACTCCTCGTAAGAAAAGCAATGTGCAGTTAACTTCCATTAAGAAAAGCATGTGCAGTTAACTCATCCAAAGAAAACCGTCGGGATGGCCGAAGTTTTGTTTTTTTTCCTACACGTCCTACAGCACAAAGGATCGGCTGTAATTACTGTCCTCCAAATGAAAGTTGGCCGGCGGAAGTTTGAACTGCGCAGCCCTTCCGGTAGCTGATCAATTATGTTTTCCTGTCACAATGGACGCCGTCGTCTGTTTTCACCGAGAAAGACATGTTGATAACGCCAAATTAAAACTTCTCTCGACTATTTAGCGTTATTTCAATACCAGTTGCTAACAATCAGTATTTATATAAATAAATAAATATATATTATTTATAAATACAATGCTCTTTTGCAAAGTAACAAGCGATTACCGTAACGGCGGCGTCCTGTCATAAAATCAGACAGAAGTGCCTGATCAGACTAATCGATCATACATGCGCAGATCTCACAAAAACAGGACGGCCATCTCTCATTTGGAGGACAAGTGGCTCGTTTCTTGACTAAATTCCGTCAAACTGGCACAGTAAACAGGAAGGCCGGAAGTGGACGCCGAAAGAAATCAACAGCAGCACGAACATCTATAACAAAAAAAGAGAAAAGCCACCTAAACGGATCTCAGAACTGCATGGGTCGCAAAGTGTGGAGTAAATGTAAGCAGTAGAACTATGCGTAAGCGTTTGATTTCAAAAGAGCTCATTAGACGCCGCCCAAGAAAGCAGCGTTTCCTGACTGCAAAAATGAGATTCCAGCGCTAAAATGGGCTAAGAATATGTGAAATGGACTACTGAGCAATGGAAAGGAGTTATTTTCTCAAATGAGTCCAAATTCAACCTTAATGGTCCGGATGGTCAACAGATGGTTCGGCGTAGACGTAATGATAAGTTTAGGCGTGATTGCGTCGTGTCTACATTGAAGCATTCTGTGTCTAAGATGGTCTGGTAGTGTTTTTCTTACGAAGGGATGGGTCGACTCGAATTTTTCAACGGTACTGTTAGTGCCCAGGTATATACAGATAATCTCAGGAGGAAACTGTTTGCCTACTATTCAAAAGCAATATGGATAAGTAACACAATGAATATTCCAGGACGATTCGGCTCCGTAGCACAGAGCCAATTCGTTAGGTATAGCATGCATGATCAAAATACATCATTGCATATTTTGTTAAGTTTTTTTATTGTTATTTCAAATTACAATTTCGTAGATTAAAAATGGCTGCAGGAAGACAGCATCTATACATTGCCATGGACTGGCAACAGTCGAGATTTAAATCCGTTCAAAAATCTGTGGAACAAGATGGATCGGGAGGTCCATCGTGGAGGTCCAATAGGAAACCTGAATGATTGATGCAGCTAAGGAAAGCATTTGTCAAAGTGTGGTTCAATGAAATACCCCGTAAACATATCCAAAATTTACCAAATTCTTCAACGATCTTTCTTCTTTCCATCTCAAATATGTCAGACAAATACGAAAAACTCTTCTACACATCACACTAGTATTTAAAAGGTTTATTAAATACTAAAAGACAAATTTTCAGGAATTGTACACATTCCTGTTTTCAAGTCATGTAGCAAAAATTAGAATAAATTAACAAGCAAAAACGGGTAGAATAGCATAACAAAATTCTAAGGCATGAAACATTAACAAATTCAATTGTTGTTACAATAATAAGTTAGCATAAATAGATAAATAAATTTGTTGATGTTTCATGCCTTTGAATTTTGTTATGCTATTCTACCCGTTTTTGTTTGTTAATTTATTCTAATTTTTGCTTCATGACTTGAAAAAAGAAATGCGTACAATTCCTGAAAATTTGTCTTTTAGTATTTAATAAACCTTTTAAATACTAAGGTACCTCAGCCATATAACGCCATGTATACCTTTAACGCCACCTATCTAATTCTTTATAAATATAAGAGATGGCGGTACTGCACTAAAGTAGTTTGCATTGACATGCCATCTAGTGTTGAAGTGAGTTACTAGCAGACCGCCAACATTTTCGAGTGAAATTATATTACCACCTTTTCGTGTCGAGGACTGGTTCTGAAAGGATGCTAATATATCAATGTAAGAAAAAATATATAGCTTTTTTAATGTTCAGCAAAGATTAACTATATAAAACTATATATTTTCTTGATTTTTGAAGATTCTTCTATGTAGATAAGTTAACTGTTATTTTTAAAATTCGGAAATTGTAGACAAACAAGTGTATCATGTGATCCATGTGCTCGGTAGCGCTCTAACGCCATGGTCTACTTATACGATTTTACGTTACTTACGACATTTATAAGTTACTAATATGTTTCATAAAAATATAGATTTTTATCTGATTCATTACTTTGCTTTTATAATCGGAAAATGCCGAAATTAATTAATTTTTACATTTCCTCTTTTGTTTTAGCTACAGATTAGAAAGACTGCGTTAATTTCAAGTGATTTTTTATTATTTTTTTACAGAAAGTCAAATTTAGTTGCTTTTTACTGTAATTTTCTACAAATAATGTTTACAATGATGGAATAATTCTTAATTTTAAATAAGTTAAGTTACTAGAAAGTAGGTGGCGTTAATTGGACCAGGTGTTTCTAATAACGCCAGTTTGCAAAGTTTTTTATTTGAGTTCTCATACTTCTCCAGTAAAAGTTATCATATGTTTCATTATGGTATGCTTCAAACAGAAGATTAAACTTTCTTGGTCCTAATTTTCGTCTTTCGATACACCTTATTTCCAGACTTACAGTAATTTAAATGTTAAGGTGGCATTATTTGGTCAGGGTACCTTAGTGTGATGTGTAGAAGAGTTTTTCATATATATCCAAAAATATCATCTTGTCTATGTCCCATCGTTGTGCAGCAGTTCATCAAGGCCTAGGTGCCCCCCCCCCTATTATATTATAACCAACAGATGTTATTACAGCACTTTTTCACTTTTAATTCATGTTTGTTGTTAACATCTCCCTTTGTTCACGATAATACAGAGCTGAATTTGTCTTTTGCTTTTCACATGTTCTGTTAAAAGCTGTTTTATGAAGGTTTAATTATTCATAAAATAAATATCTTTTTTTATGAATAAAAAGCAACAAATTTTGTTTTTTTCTATTATTACAACAGTTCAGTGTAATGCAGCTTAGTTACTGTTTTATTACCAAACACCAAATGGAGCATGTGATGGAATTTCTTTGGACATCTTTGTAAATGTCATCTGATTTCAATTCGTTCAAGAAATTATTAGTCGAGATTCTTTTCTAATCGCCATACTATTCTTCATTGTTTTCTTTTTCAAATAAATCAAATAAATAACCAATATCAACGCACTGTCCAAATAATTACGAGCCTTTCTTAATACCGAGTAGGACCTCCTTTACTAGGAACCACAGCACATTTTCGAAATGGCATCGATTTATAGAGATATCTGAGGTGGTGCAGGTTCAAAGCTACATATTCCTGTAGCAAAACATCGAAAATCTGTATTAGTTAACGGAAATGAACTGTTTATCACTGAGGTGCGATTTTCAACATCCAATGTCCACGAACAGAAATGCATAACCTGAAATCTTAAATTTCTGTCCGAATATTTTTAGGAAATTGTAGCTCAGATTTCGAATTGGAAAAAATCGTGATTTAGTTCAATAAAATTATTCAGAAATATATTACAAAAGGGTAATTTGCAAGTTTGGCTCCAAGTTAACAATTACAAAAAGTCAGCTGTAATATTAGTAAATATTTTAGATTTCGATCTGGGAATGTAATAGCATATGAGACTTCAGAGTAACAATTTTTAACCTTTCAAAGGCGTTCTCTTTCTAAACTGTGAACAACATAACTGTCTGGATTGAGGTGTGTAGTTATGCCCGCATCACAACAGCCTATTTTTTCAACATTGTTTTGATACACTGAAATCAGCGAAGGGTTCCCCCTTCCTTGCTTTCCACCGTCTCGACGAAATATGGTGAAACAGTGCATATGATTGGCAGAGCGCTAGCCAATCAGAGTTGAGCTGAAAAGATTTTGGCGGTTACTCCAAAGCTTTTCCCAGTTACGAAAAGACGGCGTTTAATCTTTTTTTAGAGGCTAAAATTGTGTTTCTGCAACGCAATTTAGATAGAATTTGAAATGACTTTTAGTAAGCTGTCAATCTGTTTGAAACTAACTGTAAATTGTAGTCAAGCATCTCTACTATTTAAGCGAAAGCGAACTGAATTTGGGTTGAAAACAGCGGGTATCCCACAAGCCCCTGTGGCCTTCCACGCAGCTCAAGAAGAAATGAAATCTCTCTTTAAAAAGTTGGCATCTGCATATTTTGACGCATAGAATTAATTTATTTAAGTAAAAATATTGTTTATTTTCGAAAAATAGTCTCCTCACTGTGATATTTAATTCCTAATAGCCTTCGGATTCAACCGATACGGTGCCAAAATGGCGCTGGTGGGCTTCTTCGGGCTCGTAGCTGGTCAGTTCTGATTGGAGCTCACTAATGAGCATCACTGAAAACAACGTTGCGCTTAGAACCGTTCTTAAATTTTTTCAATGATGGAATCATGGTCAAGTGAGGCAAATCACACGATCATAGACCTCAATTATAGGGCCAATGATTGAAAACAATCATGAAAAATAGGCTGGTGTGACGCGAGCATTACTAAATACAAGGCATCAGGAAATTTGTATTAGATACGAATTATTAAGTTAAAAAATATAAAATTAATAATATTTTGATATTAAGTCATTCGAGATATGTTTAAAGTTGTTGTAAAATAAATACATTTATATTCTTGTCTATGTACTCACCATAGCTCGGAATAAACAACACGAGAAACTTATCCTAGAAACAAACAACGGGAGTTGTTAGATTTGCGCCCACCTTGATGTAATTGATCAATACATCTCCCGAAGAAGACCCGACGCACCGGGCCGAAATATCGAGAAAATATCTCATCCCGGAGTGGGAAAATCCCTCAAAAAAAAAAGGATCTATGCAATTTCATGTCCCACTCTTCCTTCACAACCAAAATATATTTATATTCTTATCAATGAATATTTATTAATGAATATTAATGAATTTATTAATTATTTATTGATAGTTATTTTTACTTACCAAAAAATATCAGTATCAGTTCATTCTACTTCAGAAAAAGACAACTATAAATAAAGATTTAGAAAGGATTTTTTTTAAAATCAAAGAAGTTGGTACAATGTATTCAAACTTAAGTTTTTGTTTATCGTGTTTATTTTGTTTTTTCATTTCATAACTTCCTGCTGTGTTGCAAGCAAGGATCACTAAAGCATGAATACGACTTCGGCAATTAAAATTTATAAACGATTATTGCTGAACTTAGATAAAAAAATGCATTATTCTGTGAAGTGCATTTATATCCTGTGGCACCAGAGAAATTCTAATGAGGTGCTTTTATAAAATTTATAAATCTCCTTCACTGATACTCGTGATTCTGATATCTCCGCGTGACAGTACAGAGTACATATACAAAACTAAAGAAAGCGAGATATTTTGGAAAAATGGATTGTGTCCAGCTTCATTAGTGACCACCATTGTCTTATCTCAAAGCTAAAGATTCATCCAAGTAATTTATTAATTATTTATTGATAGTAATTTTTACTTACCAAAAAATATCAGAATCTGTAGATGAGGAGTTACCCTGTTCATTCTACTTCAGAAAAAGACAACTATAAATAAAGGTTTAGAAATGATTTTTTTTTAATCAAAGAAGTTGGTACAATGTATTCAAACAAGTTTTTGTTTATCATGTTTATTTTGTTTTTTCATTTCATAACTTTCTGCTGTGTTGTAAGCAAGAATGCGAGATATTTTGGAAAGATGGATTGTGTCCAGCTTCATTGGTGACCACCATTGTCTTATCTCAAAGCTAAAGATTCATCCAAGAAATTTAAACTTTTAAGAGGACCTTATCTCTTAAATTTTCTTTCACTGAATATTGTGGTGAATGTTTGCGGCCACTGTTTCGGTAAAATTAGACTGAAGTCAACTAATAGTAAGATCTGGCAAGAATCCATTATTTACATAATTCAGGAGTTTAAATAGGCTATTTACCGGCCTGTGATTGGTTGCCGTGCTTTACAAATTGATTGGGGGATTTAAATTATACAGGGGATTCAACCGACTTTTAACTGTCATTTTAAACAAGGACAAATCAGGGATCAGAAGTACGGAACAGAAAATTTAAATAAAATAATGGAATTAAATAAGAAACATTAGAATTAGAAACAACAAGATTAGAATACTCATTTGATAATAAAATAAATGCTGATTACAATTATAAAAAGTAAGATAACTAAGAATGCACAATGAATAAATAGAGCTATTATAATCAGATAAATGAGAATATACTGTAAATAGTGAATAAAAATCATTACAATATGAATAGTTTGATTACAGAAATGAAACCAGCTGATGGAAAGCTTTTTTTTTAATAAACCCGCCCTTTGGCAATTCTGTTTTCAATAAGAACAAGAAATGAGTGTTAACAATGTGGCAGAATAACTCGTTGGCAGAACTCTCTTTATATCCATATCCATTTTTACCCGAAGGATAAGGAAACGAAAACGATAGATATAGTTAAAACATCAAGCATTCATCCAGATTTGTCTCAGCTTGGAAGGATGACATCTTAACATATATCTACAAATGGCTGAGTAATTCCTAATAATATTTTAAGAATGAACTCAACTTTCGTATTCAAGAATCATTGATGTTGTACTTCATGAATATATAAGTTGAAAGAAAGCAATTTGTTTATTTGTTAACTAATTAAGCGCGTTAATCTACCTTGCATTTAACCTAAAAATCATGCCCAGTAAATTTATGATTAACACATTACATTAACACAAAACATCAAAGTTATTTGTTGAAACTTGATGTTTATTATGTAAAAGGGGTAATTATTTTGTCTGTTTGTCTTTTTTGCTTATGTATTTTTTCGACTTCGCTGGTCTACGGCCATTCAGGCATAGCTTTGTGCCATGACGACGACCTCCCATGAAGTAGATGTATCGGAATCTGGGTTCGAATCCCAATGTCGGCATGGAAGTAACTCTCTCCTGTGTTTCGTTCATTTCCGTTGAAGTTAAATGCTATTAAACTATGGTATTAAATGACATACAATAAAAACAAAAAAAGAAAAAAAGCCTAAAATAATTTACAACAACTTGAGCTGCAGATACTGGGCAAATCCAGCAGATTTTGCAAACCCTCATCAGCTGGATTCGCCCAGTATCTGCAGCTCAAGTTGTTGTAAAAAAAAAGTTTTAAGCTTTTTTTTTTTTTGTTGTTTGGATTTCCGATATGAAATTCCATTTTGAATTTCAGTGAATTTTTATTTGTGTGCGTTAATGTCCCTAGTTATTAGTTATTTAATAATGAATTCTATATTATAATTTTGTAATCAATTCATACTCACAAGTGCTGCTGCTGATGGAACGAAGGCTGACAATAAAATCCATTTTATAGCTTATCAATACGTATATAACTATAATGTTTTTAGTTGCAATAACTTAGCATTCAACTGAATTTTAATCGAAGAAAATCATACATAGTCACGACTCCAACTTACATCCGATTTTCGCTCATTTTTCCTTCTTTCATCTATATCGCCAATTATTTTACTGTCGATTGGATTCGATTGTTGGGCTTGATTAATCGGCTCGATTAATGGAACATCCACGCACTCTAACAACTTCGTGTCTGATATGTGAAGTTTGGCGTGAAACGATGGACAGTTCAACTTTCCAGGTTGACGATAGCTGACTAATCGGTTGCAGGCGTTTCCGGTTGGCTTCTTGAGCTGATTCGATGCTGATTTTTGATATTGATTGTAGATATCTTGTGATGAATCGTCTGGAACAGTAGCGTCTCTTATACTGTGGCGGAAATTGAGGCCCAAGGTCGGATAGCAGTAGGCGAGAAGTGTCGTGCTTGAGGAAATTTTCTTCCGTGAAAAATTTTGCCATTTCGTTAGAATCCGGGTAATGGCATACTTTGTAAATTGGTTCACAGCAACTACAATCCACCTGCATCGGTCGACGTTGGAAATCGGCTAGCATCTATTTCCACATGGTGGAATGGTTCATTGACGATCGGCATTGGTTGTAGGTTCAAGGCACGGCGTATGACTGCGTTGGTGTTTTGCGGCTCTTGCAGAGCAAACAAAGGGTAACAAATCCCCAAATTGTCTTCAGCTGGACGGGCCAGAATTATCGCTGTCGAACACGGGTGAACATCTTAACTATTCCTAGGATGAGGGCTACCGGGTCAGCATGGCAGCTGTCTATTATGCCTCTAAGCAGATGCTGTGGGATCACGAGCAGAAGGGATCTTGAAGTGGGTTCATAGCTTTTTTGACACTTCTTTTACACGAACGTCGGCGTGTAGTTCGAATCCATGGAAATCATTCGGTTTGGTCTTCTTTAGATCCCTGATAATTTAGAGGAGGGCGGGTTCTTAGCTTTTCAGCGGCTAGATCTACTTCATCAGTAATTGTTGCAATTGCTCGGCTAGCTTCCATCCTGCTAGATGGGATAGCAGAATAAACAGTCTTCGTCGACATATTTCTTCCCAGATTATGTCGTATTCCCAAAGCCGAAGGGCCCATCTTGCTAGTCTCCCTGAGGGATCCTTAAGGTTTTCGACCCAGCAAAGTGGATGGTGATTGGAGACAACTGTGAAAGGCCGGCCGTAGAGATAAACAGAAGATTTGGAACGGTCCAGATGACTGTGAGGCATTCTTCATGGGTGGTCGCGTAATTCTGCTCGGGTTTGCTGAGTGTCATAGGCGATCACTCGCTCAAGGCTGTCGTGTATCTGTACTAATACAATGCCGATTCTACGGTTCGATGCGTAAGTCTGTAGTTCCACATATGCGGTGCCATCAAAGTTGGCCATTATTAGAGCCAACTTCAGTCGGTCGAAAGCTTCTTGTTGCGACTGATCCCAAGTAAACTGCATCGTCTTCTGGATTAATAATGACAATGGGCGGGCTGTCGTCGCAAAGTTCGGGATGAATCTGTAGTAGTAGAAACAAAGCCATAGAAGCTTAGTACTTGATTGACGTTGGTGGGTGGCGGGAAATTCGATACTGCTTCTATTTTGTCCAGATCTGGTAGTATCCCGTGGCTATTCAACGACATGTCCGAAGATCTTCACACTCTCTATGGCAAAAGAGCAATTTTGGGGTTCAGGCGGAAATTAGCTACGTTGATGCAACCTAGCATGGTTTCCAATCGGTTCAGATGTTCGTCAAATTCTTTTGCTTGTTGATGATGCATAAGCAGATCGACCACTGCAATGCAGCGAGAACTCGATCATGCGTTCAGAGGTGGCTAGAGGTTTGCATGATCCGAACTGTATCATCTTGAATTTGTAGAAACCGTCAGATGTAACGAATGCAGTTTTCTCGTCATGCTTTTCATCTACTTATATCTGCCAATATCCAGTATTCAGATCAAATTTGGAGCATATCTTATGGAGTCTAATGTGTCATCAATTCTAGGCAATGGTTAAAGATCCTTCTTTGAAATTGCGTTGAGCCATCTATAGTCGACACAAAGCGGCCAAATATCGTCTTTCTTTCGCAAGATAACTACAGGACAACACCAAGGGCTATGCGAGGGTGTAATGACTTCTTGATTCAGCATTTTGATGACTTCTTCGTGAATACGTTATCTTTCTTTAGCTGACTCTGTAGGGTTTTTGCTTGATTGGTGGGTGGTTTTAGTATTGATCCCATTAAAGTGATCAAATGGAGAGTTGTTCTGGGTTTGGCTGATCAAATACGGTTCGAATTTTCTTCAGTACACCTAACAGTTGTTGAGTTTTTGCGAGTTCAGCTAGGAACCGAGGGGCTCTGTCAAGCGTTCGTCGCTAAAATTGGGCAAGGGTAATTGAGTGGTTGTTCATCCGGCTAAATGGCTGTTATGGCGGAATTGATTCGTGGCGATTCTCTTATTCTTCGGTATTATTAAGGGTTCATCAAATCAGGAGGTTTGATGTAATAGTTTGTTCTGGCAGTTGTTCTAAAATGATTTGATCGTTTATGCTGTCTTTGGTATACGCCACTACTTTTTCAGCTGATAGGATGGGATGACTGTTGTTTCTGCGACCTGAGATACAGTTTCGGCTGGGGGGGGGGGTCTTGGTTACGCTTAACTTCATCTAGGTGTATCAATATTAGGAACAGTCTACTCTTGGATTTGTTGATTGCAAGAAATCTTAGAATTATGTCAAAGTTTTATGGGTGGACGAGGCCGTCGATTTCTATGCATGTCGTTGTTATGCCCAATATCATTAGTCTCTGGACATTGACAGCTTTGAGCAATTAGGAATTTGCAGTCGTCATCGTCTTGCAATATCTTTGTCTCAGAGTTTCAGACATCACCGAACGGAAGCTCCAGTGTTTACAAGTCGTTGGATGGTAATAGACGAGAAGAGTAACTGCATTTTTCTGGAGCTATGGGGAGGCTGGAGAGATCACAATATTCATTATATTGATCACTGATTGTCGTTTTCCGACTGGCTGGCTGCCGCAATGGAATCTCCGGAGCCTGCGTTGTGTTGTACTGAGGCTGGACTGTCGTAGGAAGCTCCTCTGCTAAGGTTCGGAGTGGGAAAATGACGTCCTCGTGTTGTGCTTCTTGAGCGGGAGCGACTGGCGTGGGTACCTCGGACTGCATTCTGATAGGCCTGGGACTAGTAGATTGGCCGGGTGGGTTGGCGAGGTTCTCTGGTGTAGGCACAGGCTATTGATTCCTGTAATTGTTTCGCTTGCGGGTTCGACGATGTTTGATGATATGTCCTTCCTGATGGCAGTAAAAATATTTTGGCCTATCTTGCAAAATTCTCCACAGCTGGCAGTCACGACTCGAGCTGAGAGACTGTGCTTTCGTTTGACTGTTGGTTAAGCTTTGCGGCCTCGGAGCGTTGTACTGTGGGTAGGCTGGTCGGAAGTGGGAGTGGTACTACTGAGTAAGCTAGTTTTGAGTGGAGATGGGAGTGATGAAGGCCTGAATTTGCTGTTTTAACACTGCAATTTGGTTTTGCAGCTCCCATACATGTCAGCTGATGGCGAAGGAGGACTGTTAGGAGCTATCCCAATGCAGGTGATGTTGGGAAGTCGTCGGAATTGAGTTGAGTCCGTGACTCGCTTCTGTTTCATTGTTTAAGGAATTCCATAAGGAATTCCACCGTGGTTTCGACCCTTAGGGCTAGGAGGAGCGTGTACAAGTCTTCCGCGACGCCTTTCATCAGCTTTGGTTCCGTCAGATATATTCTTATCAGTTCGGCTGCAAAGATCATGACGTACTGGGTATAATCCTCGCAGCTTTCATTCGATCGCTGGGCCATCGTTTCCAACACATGCCTAGGCTGGTGTACGTTGTTGTTGGGGGCGATGAAACAGCTCTTCCAAGGATGTCCAGATGCTTAGCTGAGGTTCGCTGTTTTCGAACCATTTGTGAACTGTATCTGCCAGTGCGAAGTATATATTTTTCAGTTGTGCGGCGGATGAGTTGTATTGGGCTATTCTTTTGTAATCTCTCAGCCATCGGATGGGTGAGTGGTATAAAAGATTGTGGGTTTCCTGTAACGTTGGTATTGTACGGGGGTGGCTGCTATGGAAGCACAGCTCTGAGTGCATTGAACTTCGGTTTTCATATCTTTGTGGCGGGAGTCCACGAAGACTTCGACAGAAGAGGAAAATCATGAGATTTCTTCGGTTTGAGGCAGCAAAGACCAAGGTTTCGACAGCAATATTGTAATGATGTTTGTGGGACATTCGTTGAGATGGAAAAACAGCGATACAAGTTCTGGAACTGAACTGAATTAATTTATTAAATAAAAACATTAATTTTTATAGATTTTACATAGAAGAATGTCATTGGAACATTAGTTAAAAATAACAGACTGATTGGATAAAAAATTAACGAATTTAAAATAATTAACATATTCAACGGCTGCAGCAGAAAAGAACGTAAAAATAACGGAATATCAGAAATTAGAAAATTGAAAAGGAATGTTTTAGAATAAATAAAGATTAACGATTAAAATGAATAAAATACATGTAAATAATTTCTACAAAAATACAAATAAATCATTTCTAAAAATATTTACAATCAAACGGTTGCAATATTACATTGCAGAATTTCGCTAGACGAATTGGCTGTGCAGAAGTGTCGAGGGATCTCGTATTTGTGGTCCTACAGTATTTAGTTACTTCGTGTTTATAAAATGATTTTTTTAAAGAATAAAATTTTACCGTGTGCATTTAAAATCTCCAATGTTGATATCGAATACAAAATAACGAGGTTAAAAAGTTTTAACACTAAAAATACATAGGACCGATTTCGCCTTTGCAGCCAGGCTTTATCGACTAATAAATGAAGAAGTTACTGTGTATTCGTTATATATATAAATCCTCTAGCTGTAGATCTAGCTGTTTATCCTCTATTCCAGCAGTCAATATCATCTAATCTTGAACATATTCCACGCAGTCAACAGTGCCTTATTCAGAGCCCATCCAGCCACTCCGAGAAATTTCGCAGCGATTATGACATCACCGGAACTACCGAAGCAGACGTTCATCCATTGGTCTACCCATTCCAGCACTTTATTGGCCTAAATTTAACTGAATTTTCAAATTAATTTCTTTGGTTGTTGTTTTTTATATAAGCACATGTAACTTCTTCATTTGTTAGTCAATAAAGCCTGCTTGCAAAGGCAAAATCGGTCCTATTTATTTTAAATGTGTTAAAACTTTTTAATCTCGTAATTTTGTGTATCGGTGTCTGCTTTGCAGAATGAGTTTTTCTTGGTGCCTGAAAATTTTTATGTCAATGAGTGTATATGTCAACTTCTGTGAGCACGATATTAAATGGATCATTGAACAATGGAAAAAAAAGTTATATGGCAATATTCAGCGCTGTGTTTGAAATAATATCGTAGGAAAAAAATGACGAGAGTAAAATCTAGAGTAATCCCTAAAACTTTTATGCTTGCAAGGATCAGAAAACATCTTCTCTGCTGGTGTAGTGATGTTTGGGATCCCTTGTATATTCAGTCTTCAAATTTGGCAAAGTGCTGTCATTTGATTTGTTCCTATTTTTAATTTATTTAATTCTCAACAGAGGAAATTTGTTAATAGGCCTTACATACGCCAGCTAAATAGCATAGCGTTATAGAAATTGCTTAGTCATCATGGGTACATACTGGCGAGAGAGGCACTTGCCCTCCTGAAATTTTCAACTTTAATATAATTTATATAATTGTGTTCTCATAATAGGATTTACATACATTTAAAAATTGGTAAGTTTTAAGTTCATTTTCTGTTTTTTACTTTAGTTAACTAACTTGTTAATTTGATCTTGCGGCCCCATGTATTGCCTTTCGTGGCTGGGCGCAAAGGAGCAATTGAAAGGCTGAGTGCAACAGTGGTCTAACCCTCTCCGAGGTCGAAATAGAGTTAACTACGCCATCTGTTATCATTAACCTTGAACTATGTATTAGAACTGATTTACGCTTAATAGAAACATTTTTCGTGATTTTACAGCATTGTTATTTTTTGTTCTCAAAATAATAGTAACAATTTCTAGTGCAACCATGGTCTATCCCAATTCAATCAATCAGAACAGGCATATCAAGTCACGTGCACAAACAACCACTGTCATTTTAAACATTCACTGTCAGAACTAGAGAGTTACAGATCAGTAAATGTCACTAAGGAAAAACCACGCAGAGAGAAACACACTCTTGATCTTGCACAAATTGAGCTTCCTGTAAAACACAAATCTCCAAGGCCAATCAAAGCCAGTAAACTTAAAGATATCAAAGAGCTTCTCAAATATGTACTACCCATACATCATGGTTTCTTCAATAATCTCTGTTCCGTTGCTGATCAGGAAGGGCATGGCCATGAAGATGATTTCTTTGATTTACCTGATTATGTATAATTCAGCGATTTTCAACCTGAGGGGCGCGCCAATTTTTGATTGAACAGATAGGTTTGGAGGTTGTTTTTTTTTGTTTTTTATTTTTTGGTTAAACAGATAGGTTTGGAGGTTTTTTTTTTGGTTGAATAGATAGGTTTGGAGGTTTTTTTTTGATTGAACAGATAGGTTTGGAGGTTGGTTTTTTTTGGTTTTTTTTTTTTATTTTTTGGTTAAACAGATAGGTTTGGCGGTTGTTTTTTATATTATTTTTTTTATTTTTTGGTTGAACAGATAGGTTTGGAGGTTTTTTTTTGATTGAACAGATAGGTTTGGAGGTTGTTTTTTTTGGTTTTTTTTTTTATTTTTTGGTTAAACAGATAGGTTTGGAGGTTTTTTTTTTGGTTGAATAGATAGGTTTGGAGGTTTTTTTTTGATTGAACAGATAGGTTTGGAGGTTGGTTTTTTTTTTTGATTGAACAGATAAGTTTGGAGGTTGTTTTTTTTTTGTTTTTTTTTTTTTTTTTTTTTGGTT
>JAFIDM010034604.1:160106-183029 GCA_023159025.1 Thereuonema tuberculata | reverse complement strand
GGGCTTCTCCGCTTAACTCAGGTGTCTTGCGCGTTGGCAGTCACACGGGGGGTTGCCGCAAAAACACTTCATTTTCGCAGAAAATGATTGTTTATGACTGATGTACCGTTCGATAGTACTTTCAAATACCAATATTTTCTCAATATAATGTTCTCTTCCAACTTTTATACTTTTCATTTAAATTGAGAAAAAGTCAAAATTTGACCCTTTAAAAGGCGCCATCTTGGGAACCAATTAACTTTTTTCGAAAGATTTTTGTAGCGTTTTGTTTGTCATAAAAAGCTCTACATTTTATCCATTTACATGACCAATCTAACTCTTTAAACGTTATCTCATTTTCAACTTGAAGGGAAAACTTTTGTATTTTGCCACCTAAGAAAATAGGTCCAACTTGCCGGCTTAGTAAAGTATTGTCAGATGCGAAATAAAACGTTCTAATAAAACGTTCTTTCATAAATTTTATTTTTCTAAAGGAATTCAATAACAATCTGCCTTTTCGTTAGGCAATAATATTTGTATTTATTCTCCTTCAATCAAAACGTAATTAAAATCAAAGCAAACAAAATGGCGACTAACGGTAGTTGTCTAATACAGGATTTTTGACGGATCTCCCACAAGGGAAAAGACCAAATACAGTGTAACCTTGCTATTTGTACACCTCTATACTGATACAACTCCGCATTCTTCTAATTTTTTCGAATAAAATTTGACTCGGAAATCGGACGGAGTCGAGGCTCGTGTTGGCTCTCGTCCGCCAAGCATTTTTAGCCAATGTAAAACGTTGTGTTATTTTATTGCTGTTCTTGGTTGTTCTAAAATATTTTCATTGAAAATAAGTTTAATCATGTGTCCAAAAACGATTAGTGATTCAGTCAAGCCTAAAAGGAAAGCAGGTGAGAACGACAATTGAACTGAAAAAAAATAATATGATTGTCACTGAATATCAACAATTCATTTCAGAACTATAAAATCGTAAACAAAAAAAAAACTAAAAAATTAATATGTATTATATTATATTATATTACATTATATTATATTATTATTATCGTCATGAATTTGGCTAACTTCCAACTCAAAGGCAAAATATTGATACTGACATCTTGTGCTCCTTCTGGCGGAAGGATACATTACGTCATCTTGTAAGCCGTCTGCAAAATTAAAACGGGATAGACTTTAGTTTGATCACAAAATTGGAAAAATGTAAAGTCTTATGACAATGACAGACAGAATAACGCTTTTATATAAAATAATTCTCTAATTCTTCAGTAAATTTACCTTTCTTTGTGTTTTGGTGGTTTGTATATGGCTAAAATGGCTAAAATGTTAATATTTTCTGTTTGATAACACAAACACATTTTTGATAACGAAACATATTAGGTTTTATAACATAATTGATGATAAATAACATGTTCTGTGGAAATTCTTGAAATATTTTCTAAAAGATTTCCTTGCTCCGACGTTTTAGTTATTTGTAATTTAACATTTTGCTTGTAGAATGACAAACAGAATAACGTTTTTATAATATATAATAATAATAGCTGGGTACCGTCACTTCGCTCCTGAACCCTTGATTATATAGCATACAAAAACAAACTTTTATTTATTTAGCAAATTAATATTGAGATCGTCAAAGAATATATAACTTCCCAGCCCGTTGTGGCTTCTCCGGATAACTCAAATGTATTGCGGGTTGGCGTCACACACCAAAAATTTAAAGTCAAAAATCACATTTTTTGCATGTATCTTGCAAACGCAGAAACATTTGTGAATGAGTGATATATCGTTCGATAGAACTTTTAAAAAACAACATTTTCTCAATATAATGTTCTCTTCCCACTTTTATACTTTTCGTTTAAATTGAGAAAAAGTCAAAATTTGACCTTTTAAAAGACGCCATCTTGGAAACCAATAACTTTTTTCGAAAGATTTTTGTAGCATTTTGTTTGTCTTAAAAAGATCTACATTTTATCCATTTACATGACCAATCTATCTCTTATAGTTTGGTCACAAAATTGGAAAAACGTAAAGTCTTATGACAGACGGAATAACACTTTTATAATATAAGATATTACTGTAAAAAAACACATTCATTACTGAAAACAATATTAATGTCAGAAAACAGTATTACATACCAAATCATTTATTAATTTCATACAAATCTTTATTTTTACTTATTTTAATCTCGAATACATTGGTTTTTTTTCCTCCTCCACCCTGAAGTTGGTGGGTGGAAAGAATCCATTGAATTTCTTCATTTTCAGTTTATTAAACTTAAGTTTTTTGTAATTTATTTTTTCTGAGATTAATTAATCAAATAATGTTGGTCTTCAGAAACTTTTCATATTAATTAAGAAAAAGAAAAAGAAGTTGAGCTCTAATTTCATTGGTTCTTCATAGATAAATTGCTTCCGTTTCACAGATGTAGTAAATCCAGACCGGGGCGACACTGTGGCTTTTTTTGTAACATTGATAGTTTCCTAGACAAAATTTTGTAAAACCATCGTCAATATCAATGTGTACACAATTTTGATCTTCGAAATCTGTACCGGTATCTGGTTCATTTGGGCACCAATCTTCTTTGATAACGTTTCCTTTGCCAAGAATCCATCTATAATCAAGTCTCTTGTCGAAATCATGTCCTCCAAGCCAAAAATATTTGAACAAACGAACTAAACAAAATCATTACAAAAACATTACTGAAAAGAATATAGTGATCATATAAATGATAATGAGTATTAATTATACTAACAGTTTTAATTACGTACTTCGTATCATCATAAATTATGTTAAAAATCGTCAAAGTACGAAAATACTTTTAAAAAAATTCAGTTATAATCTAATATTCAATGATTAAGGTATATGGCCCAAATATCGCCCAGGTTACTAATACCGCCCAGTGCGATGTAGGACGGGATAGTGATGCTATCACGCGGAAAGCGATGGAAACAATTTGCCATTCCTTCCATTAGCACGCTGTGTTCGTTTGGTGGTGTTAGTTCAACCCGTTTATTTTTTGTGAATTCTTGAAGTTTTTTCATTCTGATAAGTTATGAAACTACTGTTTCTTTAAGTACTGCAGCTTATGAATTATTGATGCCATCATAACCATCTAATATCGTGAAATAGTTAAAGAAATAACCTATCTGTTGATAATTTCTGTAACTTGTTAGAGGTAGCCGGTTTGTCTGTAGCGTCCACCATATTGACAAGCTAGAGAGTGCCCAATATCGCCCACCTCGTTGTTCCATATATCGCCCACTCTGTGATATTTGGAACTTATATTTATATATTTTATTTTGGTTTATTACAGATGTCTCAACGTAAGACATGGGACAGTGTCAAGATGAAGGAAGCTGTCACAGCTGTAAAAAATAAAGAAATGGGCCTTCTGAAAGCTTCCAAAACATTCAATGTCCCACTCTTGTGAGTGGGTCACCATTCAAAATTGCTCTAATGAATTCTCTCAGCAAAAGAAAATTAAGTCCTATGGGGCTGAACTTAGAAGATCCAAAGAAAAAGAAGCTTGGAACACCTAAAAAGAATTGCGAAAAGAATAAGAAAAAACAAAAAAATGCAAAGTGCAAAAAAACAAAGTATTTAATGATGTGGGCGATATTTGGAATACTTTCACAAAATTCAAAATATGTCTCTTGACAGAACAGAAATTGAGGAAAAATAAAAAATAATAGTTATATCTATAATTGGTTCAGGAACATGTAAGTGAAGGTTAATATGATATATTGAAATTGTTTGAGAAGATAAATGACAAGAATATATGCAGGTTTTCTTAGATGGGCGATATTTGGGCCATATACCTTATATTATCAAAACCTTCTTAATTTTGTCTTAATTTCCTCTGCCTGAAAATAATGAATTTGTACCAATAATACAGAAAACAGAAAATCTAAAAAAAAAAAAAGCAATATAGTTTATTGAAGTTCCTCCAAAATTAGGCAGGGATAATCTTCTTTTCACGAAAAAGATGTACTTAACTCTAACAGAAAAGAAATTAGAGCCTTGTTTAAAGAACGCTTGATTTCAGAAGAATTCGCTAAGGTTCTGAATGCCGAGTTAGAAATCCCGTTTCTGAGAATTCTGCCCAAAATCCACAAAAAATTTGGATTGTGACAATATGTATCCGGTAAGACCGATTATAGTTTGCAATAATTCAGCCACCAAGTTGTTGGCAGATTATATATTTAAGTTTATGCAAAAAAATTCAAGTAAAATCCTCATTCGCCGTCGAGAACAGTAGGATCGCAAAAGAAAAGATTGGAGCAATGGAAGTTCGAGCTAACACCAATGGTTCTCCTTGGACGTAGATTCCCTTTTCACGTCGATTTCCATGAGTTCAGTTAATGAAGCGTTTCAACATATCAGTGCTAAATATTTCAAATCTTTTCATATGAATGATGTATTTTGTGATCTATTATGTCTCATAAACGCCATGGTTAAAATGCAATTTTTTGTGTATAATGATTGAATTTGTAAGCAAATACAAGGTTTCTTCATGGGACTCTCTGCATCAGGCATGATTGCGGAATGGGTTATGGTTTATGTGGGGGACATGGCTTATACCATTATCGACGCTAGCCACATTATTATTGCCGCATACATGCGTTACGTGGATGACCTTATTTTTTATGCACATCAATCGGATAGCCAATTCATTAAAGATGCGTTCTCAGCTATTCATACGGATATCAGATTCAACGAAGAAAAAGAATTAGACAATGCTATTTCATTCTTAGACATTAGAATTTCAAGGGACAAAATAGGAATGGTGACAAGTGTTTATCGTAAACCTATCTACTCAAGGATTACACTTAATTATCAATCCTCCCGTCCATTAGCTTTTAAAACCAATGTGATAAAGATGGCTATCATTCGTGCTTTCCATTCATCTAACAGGATAAGTTTTTGATAATGAGTTAGAATATATCAGCGTAATTTATTCTTAGAGAACTCTTACCCATTATGGTTCATACAAAAGAACTTTAAGTGTGTTTGAAAGCGATCTATGGGGATTCCCAGTATGATATTAATCAAGCATCAAAAAATAAAAATTCCACGTACATTTCCATAGATTACCACCCTATTGTGTTTCCCATTGTTAAGCATTTTTCAGAAAGGTATGACATCTCTCTCACATCTCCAAATAAATATTCAACGACCGTAATCACGAGGAGTAGAATGGAAAAGCCTAACCCTGCATCAGAAATGGGAGTGATTTACTCGATTCCGTGCCAACAACATGACTGTCAATACGTTGGAGAAACGGGCCGGAAGTTGGAGGACCGATTAGCTGACCATCGTCTCGCCATTCAACGAAGAGATCTCACTTATAAAGCCTTCTCCCATATGGTAGAAACAGGACACTCCATCGACCTCCAAAATACTTCAATTATCGGAGGGGCTACGGACATTCATCTCCGAAAATATATGGAGTCAGTCTTAATCCTTACATCAAAGAACAGTTACAATGACCAAATTTCAGTTAGAGAAATATATCAATATGGATTTCCTAAAATACCTAGAGACCAACTCTTTCAATAAATTCAATGTTAGTAGTGTTCCTACTCTTTCAGTAGTGTTAATAGTGTACTAAGTTTATGTGTTTATTTATGTACAGTCGGACCTCTATATAACGAACCTCTATTTTGCGAATTTCTCTATTTTGCGAACTTTTCTTTGGAACCAAGAACATTTTGCTAATTTCTTCATAAAATAACCTCCAAATAGCGAAGTGCATTTTCTATTTAACGAACTTTTTCATGGTATCTATTTTTTTTTCCTTGAAATGTTTTTATTATTAATATTCCCTTAGAGGAAATGAAAGAAATGTGGATACAGCTGAGGGAAAAAAAAGAAATTAACGATTATGTGCTGATTGATGATTATCTTTCACTTGATTTTGAAGTTGAGACCTCGGAAAAACTAACTGAATCGGATATTTTGGACAGTGTGCAAAATAAAGACAATACATTTATGAATTGCGATGAAGGTGAAGATGATGAAAATGGAAATGATCACGATGCAGAAGTCAAAAAACCTTCCTATGATAAAAAGTCCAACCTTCACACAAAGGCTAAAAATTATTACATTAGAATTTAAAAATTTTAAAAAGTTAAAAAATAGGAGTCCTTAGCTTTTACTACAGTAGGACGTGACTTCCTCAGGAGAGAACTTTATACCTTCGTATGATGAAATGCTAAAATCATTTGAAACAATCCGACGCGGATTACAATTTGAAGAAAATACGCCTGAGGGGTTTTTGGTGCATTGCATAGATGCGAGACGTACGATGAGCGAAAACACTTTTGCAAACAAAAAAAAAATCAGACAAAATTAATAGACTTTATTAGTAAAAATTTAAGTACGCTTGTGGTAATGTATGCTTTATGTCATTATTATTACTTTTTTTAATAATATTTATTGTTTATATATTTTTAATCTGTTTTATGTAGTTTAAAGTAATTTTAAAAGGTGAATCTCTATTTAACGAATTTTCCTTAGAACGAACTTTTTTTCGGGATTTAGCGACTTCGTTAAATAGAGGTCCAACTGCATTTACATATTGGATATGTTTCTTTACTTTCAGTTGTATAATGGTTGAACTTCAAGTGAATCTCAAAATAACTGTTTTATGGGTAAAGGTTATTAAAGGGAAAGAAAAAAATTATTGGATTTCGCAGGAAAAAAAATTATTGGATTTCGAAATGGGAAAAAAAAAATATTTTATTTTATCTAAGTCTTGATGTTGTATATTAATGAAATCGAAAAGTGCATAAAATTGGATATTATTAGAAAGAGAAAAGAGGAAAACTTTAATGAATTTTTGTTTGATTGCATAATAGCAACTTTAAATTGCTTATCAATGTTCTGAACCACATGTATTCTTTGTGATGTTATTTACAAAATTTGTTCGTTTCCATTATCAGAGAGGGCACTTTCGTTCAGCTGCTGATTGATGCATTAATGTTAGCGTTCTGATTGGATCAGATCCTGAAGCTACGGGGTTCTATCAAATGGGGCAAACCCATGATTGTTCTTTTTACTTTTATAAGCTGTATAAAAAGGAGTTTGTTTCTTTAATTGTTTTAAGTTACATTGAAAAAGGCTTGCAATTTCGGCAAGCCGAATCGTATGTGTATTTTTTAATTATAAAGTTAATTTTTTAGTAATTTGTGGGTTTGGCCTCTTCAATATAAACTTTTCCACACACGTAAAATCACCCAAAAATAAACAATGTTTGGGAGATATCTTCCATTAATATTGAGCTATGTCTTATTGTTATTTTATTTATTTATTTATTTTTTATTCTAAAATCTATTCCAGTTTAGATATAATATGAGTTAACTTTGGCAACTAATATGTTTATGTAACATTCTCTATTGTATCTTTGTTAATTGCCTAACTCACGACGCCCACTTGTCTTCTCGACGGGATCTCCCTTAAGACGACTTGATTGTAAAAATGTCATGTAAGGGTGTATCCATTAATTACGTGAGCCAAAATAGAGGGGGAGGGGTCCGGCAAAATCTCACTAAATCTCGTGAAAAAGGGGGGGGGGGAATCAATGAAAATCTCACATCAACTTTTTAATTCAGACAACCTACATATTATATTAATTTTTTCGATTTTTGATTTTTTGAAATCTCACGTGAGGGGGAGGTGAGGTCCAAATTTTTTAAAAAACACCTCACATAATTAATGGACGCCCCCTAAACATATAAGTCTTGTAAACTTTTGTTGTCAATAAAATTGAATTGAATTGAATTGCATTGAATCTTTATACAATTTTAGAGCAGAATGAGAGAAACAGTCATTGAACAACCTTTAATTTTTTAAATTGAACATTAATGAATTTACTACATTGATTTTGAATTTGCATGAGTAAGAGATACTGAAATACTTTTGAGTATATACGAGTATTTTAATAAAACTTACCTTTTTCGGTTAAATAGGATAGAACGGTGACTGTTTCCTGATGTGTTTCGAATTGAGCAAGAAGAGCTTGTGGGTGTTTCTGGGAACAATTTTCCTTTGCTTCATACCATGTTGCAGGTTTCTCTGCAATCCAGTAACATCTACCTCCAATCAGAATCGAACCTTTAATAGGACATTTCTCTAAAAATAGGAAGTGTTATTAATGGGAATTCATTATTCTTCCGATATATTTAATCATAACACAGTTTAAACAATTAGAAATTAATTGATACTTGGATCGAGATAAATTGCCCGAATGGACATTATATTTAGCATTTTTTCAAGCAAAAATTTAGTATGTAGAAGTATTTAACAAGAATATGTAAAGGAGGAAACGGAAAATGTCTTAAATTTATTTCAGTTTTAAAGAAATGTAGGCAGCTGTTGATGATTACTAAGAAGCTCTGAATAGTGGATTACTCCTCTGATTGTACCTTCTTCAATTGTTTAGTTTTACATTATTCAAATCTGTGATGTTTGTGTTGTAATTTTATCATATTGCTAATATTGTTAAATTGTTATTCAATTTAAGCAACGAGATTTCATGAAACTACAACGTTATTGTATAATGGAATCTTACACACAACCTGTGTCTGCCTGCTTATGTACAATAATTTCAGGAAGTCACATAACAGAAAGAATATAATAGAAACCTCGAATAATCTAGAAAACGTGGAATAGTTTGGATAAAGTTGTTTGAATTTCCGATTAATAATACTTGAAATTTTTTTTGAAGTCAGTTTAGGATTATGTAGTAAGCGGGAAAGTCTGCTCGTGAAACAATGAGGCACGCTGCAAAGATTAACAATGGGAACGTGAAGAATGCGGTAGTTCACTTGTTGGCATAGGACCGATGCCCAACCTATCCGGCCCGTGAAGGTGTTACATGTGGCCCGCTCTTTTATTCCTATATTCATATATGTATTTGTAACGCTCGCGACGAGGGTTGAAACTCCCAGAATGCAACGCAGATTACAGTTTTTCCTTTGCTGGCCGTTCGCTCACATTCAAATGTGTTCTCAACTGCTAGAGAAAATATTCTTAACGTTGCTCGTCGATTTCAAGAAGATGTATCGCCCAACAGCGATTTGAAAAGTAAAAAGATTGCGCCATTTTCTCTTCTATTTGAATGTGAGCGAACGGCCAGGAAAGTCTATAATCTGCGTTGCATTCTGGGAGTTTCAAGAAATTGGCGGTATTTTCCCGTGTCAGACAGTTCGCCTTTGCCACTCGATTTGAGCGGTTGCTGCTATCGGTGTAGCCGTGGAAAATGTCGGGAGGGAAGAAGCGAAAGGTTGACTCGGAGTGCAGAAATTTTCAAGAGAAATGGACGAATTTGTATTTTTTTATACAACAAGACGAAAAACCGCTGTGTCTCATCTACAAGGAGACGGTTGCAGTATTCAAGGAGCACAATATTAAAAGATACTATGAAACCAAACACAAAACAAAGTACGATCAATGTGCTGGTTTGCCTCGACAAGAGAAGATCGCCAAGTTGCGTGAAGAGGTTGGTGGATTAACAAAACTGTTCAATAATTTAAGAAAAGAGAACGAAGCAGCAGTTCGTGCGAGTTTCACATATTGAGTACGGAAGCCAAACCATTTTGCGAAGGTGAATGTGTGAAAAAGTACATTCTTGCTGTAGAAGAAGAATTGTGCCCGGAGAAAAAGAGTGCAATTGAGGCTGTTAGTTTGTCGCGAATGACAATCACAAGGCGAGTTGAAGATTTGGGAAATGATCTTCTGCTGCAACTGAAGACGAAGGCGGGTGAGTTTGAAATGATTTCAGTTGCTGTTGATTAATCTACAGATGTGACAGACACTGCTCAATTGTTAGTGTTTATTCATGGTATTAACACTAATTTTCAAATTACTGAGGAGTTGCGGCAATGAAAAGCATGAGTGGAACAACTACGTGCGAAGACTTGTTCACAGAAGTATCACAAGTGATCGACGCCTTGAGCTCGACTGGAGTAAACTTGTAGGAGTGACTACGGATGGAGCAAGAAGCATGGTTGGACGGCACAGTGGGTTGGCTCCGTAATAAGTCAAAGTGCTCGCATCAAATGGTTCTCGACCATTACAGCTCCACTGCATAATTCATCAGCAGAATCTCTGTAGTAAACAACTGAACTTGGAACATGTTATGAAGGTCGTTATTAAAACTGTGAACTTCATAAGATCGCAAGCGCTTAATCACAGGACTTTCAGAGAATTTCTCAACGAAATTGAATCTGAATATGATGACGTCGTTAACCACAGTGAAGTTCGCTGGTTGAGTCGAGGCAAAGTGTTAAAACGGTTTTTTGACCTGCGGCACGAGATAGATATATTCATGACTGAAAAATCAGAGCAGCTTCCTGAGCTTAGCGATCCCTCGTGGCTTTGGGATTTAGCAATTCTGTGCGATTTAACGCAATATTTGAACGAACTTGTAGATTTTGTAGTGTTAAAATCTAACCCTAAAAATATTATCGAGACAATTAGATTTTCCTGATTATGGAAATCTGCTATCGAAGGTGAGCTGTTTTTGCATAACTGAGAACGCACTGTCCATTGTTGGATCAGAGATGCTTCGTGATATTATCGAGCGATTTTAATTGTCGATCTGATTGTTGCACGAGCGAAGCAGCCACGCATCGTGCGGTGAAGAACATTTCTCCAGTGCTTGATCGGAGAGTCGAAGTGTCAGTCGTGGAGTAAGTCGAGAGTTAGTCGAGTCTACAGTCGAGTGAGCGGTTGTGTCGAGAGTTGAGTCTCGAGTAGGATGTAGCTACGATAGACAGGCTACATCGCGGCGTCCCTTGGTAGAGCAGTCCGGATGGTGTTATCTCTTTGACCGGCATTATGCATCGGGATTTCTCTAGGACGGGAAGGTCGGTATTTAGATGTTGCTGGGAGAGCCGTCTGCGACTTAGAAGATAGAAAGCAACGGGAGCTGTTTTCATCTTGCCCTAGCGAAGATAGAAAGCAGCGGGGACAGCCAAGATCATGGAGCAGCTAAGATACGAAGCCCGCATCCTGATGTCTCTCGGACCGGCGTTATGCAACGAGATGTCCTTGGATGGAAGGTCGGAATCTCAGTGTTGCTAGGAGAGCAATCCAAATAGTGAAGCCACTCGGACCAGTGTTATGCATCAAGATGTCCCTTGGATGGGAGGTCGGAATGTTGATGTTGCCGGGACAGTGAGTCTATATCGTAATGTCTCTTGAATGGGAAGTCTGCATCACAGCGATCCTTAATCGGGAAGTACACATCTCGATGTCCCACGGACGGGGAGCATAAAGCACAATCTCCCATGGATCGGCAGTCTAGGTCAACAGCGGCGAATTGATAGGTTAATAGTGTCACGAAGATCCTATCGATAAGTTCATCGTGAGGAAACGATACTAGTGTTATCTAATATCTTTTTGAGATCCAGTGTAAGCAAATAGTGACTGTGCTGTTAGAATATATTTGCTGGGGACGAATTCAACGAAGTTCAACGCACAATAAGAAGGCGGAAAGAACAAGGCTCCAATGTTATCATAAAGGCTTAGGGATACATTGAAGGAAACTGATAGTCTACTCAAGGAATAAAGGACAAGGAATTCATCGAAACAAGAAATTCCGGAGCGGTTTATTTGGACAAGTACGCGAAGATCTGTAAGTAGAACTTTACACAACGTATTCCTTTATTCGAGTGTCAAGACCGTATATCGAGAAGATAACTAGTGAATCAAATGTTGGGTATAAATGGGAATTGAGAAGATAGCCAAGTGAATCAATTCATCAGCGTTTGAATATGTGAAAGTCAGCGTAACGTACTTTCAGTGCAGTGCTAATCGTAATGTTTCCTGAACTTTAATAGCAAGTGTGATAAATCGCCGGCTGAAAATGAACTTTAATCGATTCTCTCATTCAATCATATATATTGAATCCCGAACATTTGGCGCTTAACAATACAGTTAAGCAAAGGACATGTGATCAAGAGACATTGACTTTTTTGTTTAATAAGAATTATTGTGATTGTAAACTTACAGTTATCAAGTTATAGAGACCAAGCTGTTGTTCATTAAATGTTAAAAAGGTTTAATGGTTGATTATCTTTATAGTTAAGATAGTGAGTAATTACAGAACACACACCTAGTTTTTGATACATAACGTAATTTACTCTGCTGAGTTAGAGATTTCCGAACTAGAATATTATTCATCGTAAATATATATTAATTGTTTTTACAAAACTGAATATAAAGCTGCAAGGAAATGCACTTAAATCCGCATACGCATGGCAGATAAGTTTGTTTTTTCCTTGCAGCTTTATAAGGAAAAAACAAACTTATCTGCCATGCGTATGCGGATTTAAGTGCATTTCAAGCTAAATTGAGACTTTTCATGCAACACGCTGAAAGGGAGCAATTGGTGCATTTTCCAACATGTGCTGCACTAGCACAGGCACAGATGAATGTTCGCTCCCCAAAAAGAAGAATGGTCCAACTTCTGAAGCTGTTGAGTGAAAATTTTGAGGAGAGGTTTGCAGATTTCCATGACCTCAGAAGAGAAAACCGTTTATTTGAAAATCCGTTTTTAGTTGATATTCCCACTGCGCCAACTGATTTACAACTGGAACTGATCGAGTTACAATGCAACATGTCTCTGAAGGACAAATTTAGAGAAAAATCCCTACCAGACTTTTTTGCCGAACTGTCACCAGTGAACTTTCCAAATTTGCGAAAGGAAGGACTGAAAATGATCACGGCGTTCGCGAGGACATAGTTTGTGAACAAACTTTCTCCGTGACGAAGAGAGCAAAACCTGGGACACGTTCTCGCCTTGCAGACAATCATCTTCATTCTGTGCTAAGAATCAATGTGACAAATCTTGACCCAAACATTCCAAAACTGGTTTCTGAAAAACAACTGCAGACATCGCACTAATAAAATAAACACCGGATGGTGAGTACGCCAATTATTGATTTTTCAATTCTTTCTCACGATTCGATAAACAGACTAATTTTAAATATCCATATTTAATTTTCGCATACGTTGTGACCCGCGAAATGCATAGCAAAGTCAAGTTTGGCCCCCATATTATGAAAGATTGAGCACCATGGGCATAGGAAATTTGTGAGTTGAAGCAAGATCTCCAGCCAGGGAGGTGGTCTAAGTAAGATCTCCACCTAAAAAGATCGATGGATAGACACCATCGATGAGATAGGTCATTAGATTTCTAGAAGGAAAACCAAGCGGACGAGCTTGTAGGATTAATGACAGATATATCGAACATACGAAATAGAAACCTAGTTGAGCGGACGTGCTCATAATTGTAGTTAAGAAAACCATGTCCTAATAAGCTGTTAATTCGAAAGGATTGAGATTTGTAAGCGTCCGAGCTTCAAATCTAGATAATAGGCACAGACCGATAAAAGAACGGAAGTGTTCTGAAATTATGGCGGACGTGCATCGTTAAATATAATGTTAATGTTTAAGTTTAATTGAGAATTAAAGTGTTGAGATAACTCTTTAAGTATTTGATATATTTATTGTATAAATGATTATATATAAAAGATTAAGTAAGATGGATTTCTGTTAAGAAAGAAGTATGTTGCCTTTATCCTTTCGCACAATTCGTCGTCATTATTTACATTACTATTTAGGCGTTTCATAGGATTTATGTTAAAAGGCCATTTCATAAGCATAAGCTATTTGTGATACTTAACAACCATTAAAAGTATAAAGTAATTTTGGTTATGGGCCACATGTACAAGTGTACAATAAATACAACATTAATGTTACTATCCACAAAGTATTAATTTTAGTTTTGATCCAATCCATAAGAAGTTTTAAGTTGCTTTAGGAGAATTATAAGACATAAGAATTATGAGAATAAGTTATCCGGTTATAGTTATTCAAAATAGTTTATACAAAAAAGAAAAAAAAGTGATCTGATACAGTAGGGCTCTAACTTTTGACTGGGATTGATAACCTGCCGAGGCTGTTAGCCAACTTCAGTTGTAAGTAAAATGTTATAATATCGTATGATAGGTGAAAATGAACATGGTGGAAAAAAAAACAAGATAATTAATGCTTTTAGTCATTGTGAAAAGCAAAGCTACCCATAATATGAACAATTTTATAAACACAACTTTATCGGAAGCGACCACTTTTGATCCCCCAACTTCCGGTCAGGGAGTGATAGTAGATATCTGATTTTTTTGAACGTGGTCACCTACTTTTTGATGCTGAACACAGTGGTGAAGGTTTCGGTCCCCTATGTTTTACAGGCAAGCTGTAAACTAGGGCCGCTAACATTGCTTTTATGCTATCTGGATTGCACACACTGTAGGGCTAAACGGTTAGAGATATTCGAATGAAACCTTCCCAATTGTGATCGGCATCAAAAAGTAGGTGAACATGTGCAAAAAGTCAGACGTCTAGGAATACTCCCTGACCCCCCCAAGGCATTGTCTTCCTTTTAAAAACGCCTTTAAACGACAGAAAACGCCATGGGGAGTGGCAGGGAGTAGGCCTGGAGATCTGATTTTTTTTGTACTTGGCCACCTACTTTTTGATGCTGAACACAATAATGAAGGTTTCATTCTAATATCTCTAATCGTTTGGCCGCTACAGAGTGTGACATACAGACAGGATAAAAGCAAGTGCCCTAACGGTTTTACAGGCAGTTTGGGGCCGCTACAAAATGGGGAACTCAAATCTAGGTTCTGAGACTTTGAAATAACAAAATCTACAGTCTAAATTGTGTTTGGGGACATCCCGATAGTCTAAATGTAGTTACGTATTTGCATGAATGTCTAATTCTTAAAAGCCACAGTTTTCGATACTATTATTAAAAAGTTTCTGTGAAGGTTCAGTTTGCTTAATTGTATCCTTTGAAGTGAATAATGTCAAATCAACTGAAGTGGAAAACATGGAAGGTAGTGCTGATCCAAAAGAATTACTTAATCGATACTCTTTGTAATGGATCAAGTCTGATACTATAACACTAATAAGTTCTTATTTGTATTGTATGGCCACATCGTTCTTTATTTATTGTTTATTTATTGGGTGAGTGCAAAAGTTCTACCCGTTTTTGAATATGAATATTTGCAATGGAATTGCCCTCACAGATGACATTGTAATGACGCAAATCGTCTGCCAATCAAAAGTGTGGATGCCTCACATATAAATGTATCTTTTCCCACAAAGTTAATCGTCTCAAAAAAAATATCAGAGGGAAAGCGAGAAGGAGCATGTAAGACATTGTTTGTTATACGAGTTCGATAAAAAGAGTACGGCAGCCGCAGCATGCAGTAGACGAAAGCACATGTCGTCGATGGTTTCGTAAATTTAGGGAAGGAGACAGAAGCTGCCAAAAATCAGGCTAGGAGTGGACGGCCATCACACGTTGGAGAGGACGACGTTGACCAAGCCATAAGGAACAGCCCGAACCCAACCGTGCAAGAATAAGCGGAGACTTTTAAGCACACCGGAAAACGGTCGAGAGACGGCTGGTTAAGTTGGGTTTTACGAGAAAGTTGGATCGTTGGGTTCCACATAACCTGACAGCTAATCAACGCGATGACCGAATCGCCACCTGTGTTTCCTTGATTTCCCGGTACAAAAATGATTCATTCTTGACACGAATTGTGACAGGAGATGAGAAGTGGGTTATATACCGTAATATAAAGCATCGTAGGAGTTTGTGTCGCCCTTCTGATCCGCCTGCATCGATTTCGAAAGCTGAACTTCATCCCAAGAAGGTGTTATTGAGTGTGTGGTGGGATGTGCAGGGAATAATTCGCTGGGAGGTTCTGCCACTCAACCAAACCATCAATGCTGCCTTCTACTGTCTACAGTTAGACAGGCTGCATTCAAATTTGGTAGCAAAGCGGCCAGGTCTCATCAATCGTCGAGGTGTTATCCTTCATCACGATAATGCCAGGCCACATGCTTGTGTCATCACTCGCCAAAAGTTACTGGGCTTTGGTTGGGAGGTTTTACCTCCCTATTAAGTTATCCTCCCTATTCTCCTGACTTGGCACCAACTGACTATCACCTATTTCGTGCGTTGAACAATCCCTTCATTCAGAAAATCTTTGATGATCTTGATGCTGTGAAAACTGCCATCCAAGACGTTTTTGAAACCGCCGAAATTTTACCGCCGTGGGATTCATCTCCTACCAGAAAGATGGCAAGAGGTCGTAGATAGCAATGGGGATTATGTATAATAATAGGTACTGTTCATTTTGCGTTTATTTGCTCTTCTTTAAGGGTAATAAAAACGGGTAGAACTTTTGCACTCACCTAATATTTATTTATTATAATTTAATAAAAAAAAAATTAATAAATTATTTCATTGTTTTATTATGAGGTCTTAATGATGTCCTAATTAATGTAATCAAAAGAACTGCAAATATATCAAAAAAGGCTATTGCTGTAAAATTTACCAAACTCCCTTTTGCAACTATTTGAAATTACATCAAGGGACCTTGTCTTAAATCTAAGTATCTTTTCCTATCCATTCTCTGTTGCAATAAAGATATTATTATCAGAACAAGAACGTTTTTTCGGTGTCCTTGTAACATCAAGCATTCTAGAAGATAATAACGTCGAAAGCATCTTCGAAATGCATTAATTCAGAACAGCAGAAGTGCTTAGCAATATTGTAAATTAATTTATAAAAGTATTTTTAAAATTAGCCGTCCTCTCTCTCTGAGAGAGTACTTACTTACTTACTTGCTATATACATACTCTGAGAGTAAGTACATGGTAAGTACATCCTACTATAATGCTGAACGTTTGTGTATGACATTTGTTACCACCACCTGTACTACACTAATCAGTTACGTTGTTAATTGATTGTCAGACGACATAAAGAATAATGTCTTAACCTGATGTGAGATATTAGTTTGTATCATCATTCCAAGACTACAGGATATCAGTAGATCCTTTATATCGATAACATTTCCAAAGTGCATTAGTAGGGGAAGGTGTTGTACCTTTGACCGATTGTACCTTTGACCACCCTTGATTGTGATGTCATCTATGAGCATACTTTAAAAGCTTTTCTGTTTAATGTGTAATATTCCCACTGTTTGCGACTTTAAACCTTCAGTAGCAGTTAGATCTTTGACTTGCAAGGAGTGAAAAATGTTTTTATAATTCCATCACCGAAAAGTAAGTATTTTGCAAGTGCATGTTTCTTTAATAACATTGTTTGTTTCCTTTTGATTATTATTTTAACAATAATGAGTAATATATCTATGCCTATAGATTCATTGTTAGGACTTTTAATGTGACTGGATTAACCAAAAAATTGTACCATGGCCTGAAACGTAAGTTCGACTGATGTTGTACCTTTGACCACAGCAGGGTGTTGTTCCTCTGACCAGGTCAAAGGTACAACATTACTTAATAATATGTAAATGTTTTTACTTACAGTCATTTTAGCATTATGTAAGATGGAAATTTAAATATTTTTTGCCAAATTTTTATTTTTTTACCAAATCTTATCCAAAGATAGTAAACAATCGATTGTTTGTCCACGACTTTGAGTCTGATGTTGAATATTCATCAGGGGAAAATGTTTTCGATCTTTCAGATAAATGCCATGAGTTGGAGAAGGAATTAAACTTTGAAAAAGAAAATTTAGTTGAAGAAAGTTATGTTCTTGTCAAGCTGACAAAAAAAAAAAAAAACAAGAAATACTTTGTGGCCCAAATAAAGGAAGCAGCTTATGATTATTTTAAGTTAAATATTTTAAAAAACGACCGAAGATGGCAAAATTCATCCAAGAAAAAAACCAGCTCTACGACGTAGAACTACAAGATATAGTGGCCAGGCTACAAAATCCAACCACAGCTGGCGGCACAGCCTGCTCGACTAAAAGAATGTCTTATCTTTTGGAGTTGATTTTCATTGTATAATGTAGAGTAAACGGGCAGAAGAAGGCTACTTAAGCTATTAGAATTTATTACGGTTTTATTATTCTACTTTGAATTGCATGTATTTGCCAAATGTATACATTTCTGAATAAAAATGTTAATTAAATAACTGTTTGTCAGTTTCTACTACCACCTGGTCAAAGGTACAATACCCTCCGGTCAAAGGTACAATACCCTCCGGTCAAAGGTACAACACGTAGTTGTACCTTTGACCACAAGTTATAGATTTTTTGTAAAATAAAAATAAAATACTTATACTCAAATATAATATAAAACACATGCAGTTGATGTCAAGATGCGTGAAGATCACATGTATCCATTCAGGTAAGGATTTACTTAAGTACAAAAAATTAGAAAATTCATTTAGTGAAAACTGGTCAAAGGTACAACACCTTCCCCTATTATTTCAAAATATATCTATGTAAATAAAACATATTCTTTGTTTGTCGTACTGCCATTATTGAAGTGGAAGGTTATAGATGTCCTTGCGGGTTTTTTTTATCTTTTTTCTCATAAAAATCAATTTTTAATTCTTCCTATTAATTTTAGTTTGCATTGAGGCCACTAGCTCTCTCTCAATGACATTCAATTCTTTCGATACTTTAATTACTAACACCCGAAACTTCCAATCAAATAAATGTAAATGGGATAAATATTCAGATTTGCAACATGCATTTACAAGCATCTTATGAAAGTATATAATTAAGCTGTGAAAAAGATCTAAGTGATCACACCAGAAACAAAACAGAAATTTAATTATAAAAAATTTCAGCTAAAAAAAAAATTGGAAAAAAATGTATTTGTAAAATTAAAAGTAAAATGCAAGTACAATTCTTTGTTATTCAAACCTGTTTATAAATCCTAAATTTTTAAACATGCCAATTTACAAATATATCGGTATCTGGATATTTTTTTGTATCTGGATATCGAATATTGCATTTTTTTTTCCAAATAAATAAATGCATAATTAAAAGTTATATTTTCGAATTCTTTACTTTTGTTAAATAATTATGAAAACATTTCTTCATATATTTCATTCAATAACAAAAAATCATCCTAGGTACTTTCAAGGAAATTTACTTTATTATTAATGATTTGTTTTGGATACTCATTTTAAATTCAATGATAATACCTATCTTAATTTCGATAATAACAATCAATTAAATAAATAGCTTTTTATCTGTAATTTTAATTCGATATGATTTCTTCAAATCGGTAATTTTCTACTTGAAATGACTGCAAGGCCCAACACAAGAATAAACAAAAACAATTGCCTTTTCCGATTCATTTTTATGAGGGGGACTAGGGAACAGCTGTTTCACCATGCAATTGGAACATCAGCCCTAGCCCGCCCCCTCGATAAAAACGAATCAGAAAGGCAGACCTAAGGTAAAGTCATAAGCCGACCTGGCTATGACCTCCCAAAGGCAAATGACTTTACCTTAGGTCTGCCTTTCTGATTCGTTTTTATCGAGGGGATGGGCTAGGGCTGATGATGCAGTTGCATGGAGAAACAGCTGTTCCCTAGTCCCCCTTATAAAAATGAATCGGAAAAGGCAATTGCTTTTGTTTATTCTTGTGTTGGGCCCTGCAGTCATTCAAGTAGATTTGGCAGCACGTAAAACCCTCTTATTTTAGCTTTGTTGCGGTCGTGTCTTTTGTTCTTTTTGTTATTTATTTTGGTTCGCCTGCTAGTTGCAGGGAACTTTACCGATATTGCCTCTCGGCTTTTCGGGAATTAATTTTATTGCCTTTTGCCTTTGGGAGGTCATAGCCAGGTCGGCTTATGACTTTACCTTAGGTCTGCCTTCTGATTCGTTTTTATCAAGGGGGCAGGCTAGGGCTGATGATCATGGTTGCATGGTGAAACAGCTGTTCCCGAGTCCCCCTCATAAAAATGAATCGGAAAAGGCAATTGTTTTTGTTTATTCTTGTGTTGGGCCTTGCAGTCATTTCAAGTAGATTTGGCAGCACGTAAAACCCTCTTATTTTAGCGATAATTTTCTAATTTGAATGTTTTTTGTTTTATTTTTTTAGAATTAGAAAGTTCTTGATCTGTTTAATATTGAAGGCCTTCGTGGAAAAGATTCTATTCTATAAACGATTATTCAATTTGAAACATGAAATTTTTATTAGATAATAAAAAAACCATTGTTGCATTTGTTTCTATTTATCCTCGGTATTAATTATTTGAGTTTGAACTAAAATAAGATATATCATCGAATTTGTGTTTAGATATTTTTTTTGGTTCAGTTCAATTTGAATTCGATGTTCTACATCTAAATTAAGACTACGATTTACAGATTGCTAAAACATCTTATCTTATTTCATAATTTAGTTTTATGTCTTTAAAGATCTTTAAGTAATGCATTCTAAGTTAGTAAATGGCTTTCATTCATCTCTTGATTTCCTTCGCTTGTCTTTCATTAACAATTCACTAAAGCTGAACTCATTTGTTTATCATTGATTTTAAAAAAATTGTGTAAATATTCTGTATTTTCTTTAAATAAAGCTGATTTTGCTTCACACGCCTACTTGCAAGGTATTAGTGATTCAATAGAAATATAAGAATTGCTATTAACATAAGGGCTTCACTATAATTTGGTTGGCGGTTAAGTGCAATCTAACTTTTCTAATATTCGATAAATCTTAAAATGACACATACCTTTACATTCACACGAGTCCATTGGATCTTTTACAGGACAGCTTTTTTTTAACATATCAGCATAGGATTCAGAACAAACTTTATGAAGACAAATCTCTATTTATAAAATGTATATAACAAGTACATTATTGTTTGGAAATAAAAAATGTATCGATCTTATACATCTAGAAATAAAGAATAATAAAATTATCTGATCTGATATCCACTTCTGTATTTTTCTAATTTCTTTCCAATTTTTCAGTCATTATCATAAAAAAATATTTTGATTTTTTGATTTGAATGACTTTGATGAACTTTTGATTCATTGTGAGATTCCATTATTTAAAATTACTTTTGAAAAAAAAACATCATCTCGGAATTGTACTTTATCTGGAATGGACTAGACAACCAATGAACACATCAGCAAAGAACAAGAAAGCATCTTTTCTGGGCAAGGAAACAAACAACATTCCACTGATGTTAACTGCCAAAAACAATGAAGACCTGATACAATAAAGACCTTGTCACAAACATATTAATTAAACTTTACTTCACCAAAGAAATAAAATTAAAAAAAAGCACAAATGTTTGGTCGCAAAAGCTTAAATTTATAACAGACGTAAACAAATGCGTAGGATATTTGTAAGCACTTATAAGATTAGTGAGTCATTAAAAGATTGCAAAGGAAAATGGAAGTTATAACCTGCATAACATCAAGTTACTTCTTCAGCCTAAAAACAAAGAATATAAAGTTATTAATCTTCAGATAGAGAAACATGATTAGGGAAAGGTCAAGATTAAAGGTGCAAAGGCTAGAAGATGAAAATGATCAATAGCATCAATGGTATAACAAGTGAGATTCAGGGTCCTCACAAGAAAAGCATGAAAGTGAAATTCAGGAATCAAATCAAGCTAAATTCAAAGTACATCACAGAGAACCTAAGTCTGCAAATCTAGAACGAGTTTTAAGCCGTTCTAGAGTCATAGGTTCACAAAGACAAAATAGAAATACAATTAAAAGTCGATGTAATTCCAAACCAACTGCAATTTAGTTACAAGAGACGACACATATGTAACAGTATGACTGAATGATCATAACAGAAAGGTTGTTCGCAGTGGGCACAAGCCATAAATGCATAAATGGTAAAAGACCATCCGATGTGACTTGTGTACAAGTACCAAACACGGAGTCAAAGTAGTACTCAACAGGAGTGTGGAAAGAAGCAGGTTTAACGTCGAGATAGCCGGCTTTGTCGGATGTATACTTTGATTATTTTCTGAATACTGTGCAGAAAACTAGAAATGAGACTGCAAATGGATGAAGTTGGTCCTCGTCCAAATGTTATAAGCAGGAACAAGAACTTTTGATAAAATTCTTACTGCTAACAACCTTTTTGTTACGATCGCTCCTTCATTCAGTTGCATGTGTCGTCTCTTGTAACTAAATTGCAATTGTTTGAAATTACATCGACTTTTAATTGCTTTGCTATGGTACCTTTGTGACCTAATATCTATAGAATGGCGTAAGAACATGGGACGCAGATTTGGCACTCTTAAGTTCTCTGTGATGTACTTTAATTTGAGCTTGGTTTTATTCCCGGACTCCACATACGGACCCTTCGCTTGTCAGAACAGGAAGAACTTTGTGGCTGTTTTGAATAGGAATTGTGAATTTAACTTTTTTAAAAAAAAATGATTGATGTGTTATTATTTTTTAGAAAAGGATGTTATTATATCTTTTTATTATAATTGTTTAACAAAAATTTTGAAGTTTTCTAAAAATATTTTTTTACGATAAATGTTTCTGCTAATAAATTTAAATAAAAAAGAATGAACTCAATAGATATGAAACAAAAGTGACCATGTGAAAAACAAAAATGCCAATAAATTCTTATTTATTGCACTTTGATGTAATTTTTATTTTTAATTTCGAATTCATAATGATGTTCTAAAATCAGTATTGTAAAATAATCACAAATATAATGTAATAACAAATATATTGTTGCCCGTTGAATAGGCCGACCTCCCTCTACTAGAGTAAACTGATCTGACCCTGCTTCTATACAACAGAGTCAAGCCAATTGAGTTGAGTAGTGACAGTTAGCCACTATATAAGAGAATCCTCCTCCTCCTCCTCCTCCTATTAAAATAGAGAACACGTTGGTGGGAGCCAGAGAAATAAGGACATCCTCTCATTGACGAATATATTTATCGCACTCGGCAACTAACCGAAGAAGAGAGAAGATCGTAAGGAGCAAATGGTCCTCCTTCACAGACTGGAAGGAGTTCTATTCCTGAAGAAGAGAAGAGTACAGCTCAGGGAAGCAACAGCTCACCTAACGACTGAGGTTCCTAATACGAAAC
>JAFIDM010034604.1:127239-141731 GCA_023159025.1 Thereuonema tuberculata | reverse complement strand
AGGAGAAACTAATATGCCTCCTCTTTTTCAAGCCTTTTGTAAATAATAAATTATTATTTGCAAAAGGCTTAAAAAAGAGGAGGCGTATTATTTTCTCGTCGAAAATTTGCTGTTTTCTCGAAATAAATGTAGTGTTTAACATTTATTTCTGGTGTCGTGGAAGATGATTAATAATATACTTTTCAATAGAAAAGGTTTGAAGAAATATGGGATGTTTATTTCCCTATATTGTTGATCTTTTCATAATTTATTATAATTTCAACACAAAAATTAAACGATTAGTATAATTGATTATCATTATTATTAATTGTCTATAACATTATTTTATTTAGTTGGTTTGAGGAGAGAATCGTGGCTTGGAGGAAATGATATCGAAAAATCATTCGATTTCAAATGGCTTGTTGGGAAACAAAGTGTGGTTAAGGAAGATTGGTGCCCAAACGAACCTGATACTAATCAGCCTCAGCATTGTGTACACATTGATAAAGACAAGACAAGACAAGACCTTACAAGACAAGGCTTTACAAGATATTGCCTAGGGAATTGGCATTGTGACAAGCTGTTATATTATATCTGTGAAATGGAAGCGACTTATCTATAAAGCATAAATGGAATTAGAGCACAACTTCATTACTATCAGAAGTTTTTAAGACCAACATTATTTCATTAGTATGGTCTTATGAAACTAAATTTCAAAAAATCGTAAGTTTAATAAATCCTTTAATGATTTTATTAGTCTAATGTTACAAAAATCAATAAAAATTTAAAAATAAGTTAGTGGATCGCTGATTTATTCTAGATTTAATAAAATAAAGATAACTAAAAATTAACACTTAAATAGAATTAAGAAAACATTTAATTGTGTTAGCAACTTTAATATTCAACTCAATAATGAATAGTCAACAAAGTATGTATTTTTTTTTAATACTGACAAACATATCACTTACCCACATATTTAAAAAAAACCTACACACATACGTAAAATTACAATAAAAGTCGCTACTAGTTTTGCCGGAGAACTCCGACGTCATAAGGCGATTACATGAATTCAACGCACCAAGTTTTATATAGGAATATCGAAAGAAATTAACATGAATGAATCAGATGCCAAGGAATAGTGGCGTCGTAGCTTTGAGAATAGTCCCATTGCTGAAGGACGGACGTGCGGGATATGTTGTTGTCTTGCAGTTGTCGTTGTCTTGCAGACGAAGCAGTGGATCAGAGCAGTTGAGCCGGTAACGGAATCTTCCTGTATCTGCTGGGGAACAACAATTGTTTTTATGACAAATGATAAGAGAAATTGCAGGTTGATCAATCATTTTAGGATGAAAGCCCAAATTTCTAACCGTATTAGCCTAAGACGTTAGACTTGGAAAAGATTTGCTTCTAACTATTTTCTTGTGATGTCTTACGACCACTAATCAACTCATGCATGTTATAGCGAGATACATGTTTGACAGAATCTAAAAGCATAAGTTTGATTAGTGTCTCTGAACATTAGTATTTTTTGGTCGTGGCTTGCAAGAAGTTGATTAATATAAAGAATAGGTTGAATCCAGTCCTTTTGCATTTACTTTATAGACTTCAGGTACTTTAGCTCTTTAAGCAGTAAATTACACGGATATTATACCTGGATTTGTCCCTAAGAAAAAGCCTTTTCTGTTAAAGTGCATGGTTTGAAATTCTGTCTTCTACTAGTACAGGGTTGTTAAATTTAAAGTATCCTTACTTAGAGAGCTCTGGTGCGAGTACTAAGGCTTTTATTGAAGAGAAATTTGGACAACAGGTACTTCAAAGGATGCGCTCGTCATTTATTGAAAAAAAAAATGTAGTTATAAAATTTGTCACTAGGTGGCGTACTGGCAAAAATTGCAGTTTCTTCATAATCGTATAGTTGATGTTTGCCTGCATTACATTAGCAATTCCAAAAACCTTGCAGGGAAATGCGCTATTAGTGAAACTGTGCTATGACAACGACAATGCCGTTATGGTTACGGCTTTTGTGGGTTTATCACGTCAATCTCCATATGGTCGTATTAGTGTGCCAGCTCTTGCCCGTTAAGAGGAAATGCAATATTCCACTGTAAGGTATTGCGGTGTCATCCTTGCAAGATGCACATGCTACAGTAGATAAAGAATGGTGTCGCAGATAATTGTTTCACGTTTGGACTTCAGTTCCTGGATCAAAAGATAGTGGCTCTCACTTGGCCATGGAACATCCTTTGGAGTGTAATCTATATCACTGCTTAAGTGAAAATGCTTAACTGTCGCATTTACAACAGGACCCAAATGTGACATTATGGTGAGGATTTAAGGCCACTTTCATTGTTGAGCAATATTTTTTTGAAGATGTAAAATCAACTGGGACTGCAGCTGTTCCGTCACTGGACAGTGGTATTATGAAATGTTGGCAAATTTCTTAGTACCAGAGCTGAAACACGTCTTCAGGATACAAATAATACAGAAATTAGTCCGTCTTACATCTACCGTTCTGTCCAAATATTGCTATGGCAGTCCTTTACATACGAACGGGTCATCCGCCCTTGTCTTCAGGCTAATTGAGTGAATATTTAACATTCTGCTGTAGAAAATGTCGTTCTGCACATGGAAACTTTTGTTAATCGTAGTGGAGACCATTTCTTTCCATTACGAGCCTTTGAACTTGCTCAACAGCCATCCAAGTAGAGATTATTAATTACACCAACCTTATATTTTTCAGACTGAGATTAAATTGCGTAGGCAGATTGTTGAACTGATATTTTTCGTGAACTCCTGCATTGTGCTCTTTGCTAAGATTTTCTTTATACTTTACATAGTGCACTATATTCGGCCAAACCAAACAACGACCGTGGACAACAGATGTCGCAATAGTAGAATTTGAATCGATTGTATATGTCAGTGTTTATGGCGAGAAAGTGAACATTTAGGGAGTTTGAAGTTTACGGAAAAAAGACGATATTTATTTTCTTGAACTATTCTGATTTCTCATCCAATATAATTTCAAAAATTAATTTTTATTCATTCGTTTGTTTCAATCGTTCAAAATCAGTCTCTTACCTTTTCCATTTGGTTTTTTGACGACATTGCATCTCTGAGATTGCCAACACAAAGAAACATTATGGGATTCTTTGACTCACGTCTCGTCTAAAAAAACGGCACTGCGATCGAAAACAATTTCTCTGATGTGCCATAAGTAAGCATGTCATAAGGCCTTTTCGAAATAAGAAGTAACGTTACCAATAACTTCCTTTTTGTGTCGCTTCCAACGGTTTTCTGTGTCCGAGAGTCGCCATGTTTTATCTTCTCTCTCGACACAAATTCAGTCCTGGAATGATTAAGAGATCATGGGTGTAGTTCAAGGTCAAAGTCGTCCTTTCATTTGGCCGACTTTAAGTCACTTACTGCTTAACTGAAATTTATTCTTTACTTATGATTACCCTGACTTTGGAACACGGCTTTATAAAATATATCTGAAAGTGATGAATATTATTTGATCTTTATTTATACTACAGTTGCGATCTCACTAGGTTTTGTAAGTATCATTGGATTTTTTTTATTATAAGTTCTTATATTTACGATTTCAAGCTTTCCGATATAAATACGAAGACTTGCAAATAAGTATGACTTTTATAAAAGTAAAAGCTGATACTTTACTTCCTATCAACGAAAACAAAGTCAATAAAAATAATAAGATCAATAGAAAATAAACAATAAACACGCACAAATTCCGCGACAAGAAAGGATTCGCACCTTGAGCTGTCCCCGGGAAGAGACTGGGATGGACCGTTTCGTCCTTTTTAGGACTCAACAGCCAGCAAACTCCACCGATGACAGGCTCAGAAGGTGCGAGAGGCTAAGATCATGGGTCTCGCTCTCAAGAACGGGACCTCACCCGAAGAATTCCTAACCAAAAATTAGCAAAATTAAAAATACAACGGTTCCTTGGCCTGCAACTCACAAAGCACTTTAATAAAGGCATTAAAAAAGAACTAAATAATATGTTCGCAATGGTAACGTTCTTTAACGTGTGGAGTGAAGTTATAGAGAATAAACAATAAACACGCACAAATTACGCAACAAGAAAGGATTCGCACTCTGAGCTGTCACCGGGAAAAGACTGGGAGGGACCGTTTCGCCCTTTTTAGGATTCATCATCCAATCAATCCTTTGAACTTTAAGAGTTGCAGACAAGGAACTGTTGTATTTTTAATTAAATTAAATTCTTTAATTAACATTAAAGAACGTTTAGCATAATAAGATCAAACTAAAATCAAACATAAAAATATATTAAAAACATTAATGGAATTGACGGAATTTCAATAGAAGAAATAATAATAAAAAAAAACCGAAATTGTATGCTCAACAATACTATAAAATTGTCATTCTCAGTATTTATATCAAGACAATAGGGACCGTACACAGATGTCCGATTTCGACTACAGCGCCATTGGCGGCCATTGCACTCAGTGGCATAGCAACGCCTTGGAGGGCCAGGGGCGGGAGTTCCATTATTAAGCAACAACCAAAAAAAAAGATAATTTTCCTTAGGTGGGGCCCCTAAGCTGGCTGCAAAAACAACCAAAAAAAAAAGGGGGATTTCCTATTTAACAATAAAAAAAAAAGGGAATTTCCTATTTAGCAACCAAAAAAAAAAGGAAATAAGCTGGCTGGTAGGGGCCCCTTAGACTGGCTGGTGGGTCACTCCCAGGCGGGGGCCCGGGATGGACCGCCTGCCCCCCTTGCTACGCTACTGATTGCACTTCCAACTTTTGGGACGCAGCAACCATATTTCCTTTGCGAAACTTGTTGTTAGCCTGCGACTTCTACAAATCTTTTTCAAAGTAAGATATAGCCGAATCGATTCTCAAGAATGGCACTTGTTTTCGTTTTTATACACTGGGAAAAATAGTTGGTAAATAACTTGGTTTGAGTGGATGCATTGACTTTTCATTTCCAATGAAGTGCTTACTTCATAATTTTGAATTTTTAGTTGGTTCCCAGGTGGAACCATTTGGCCTATAAAACAATTTGAAAGAGATATACTGGTAATTATATAAAATTTTGTTTCTATAAAGATATAATTACACAAAAGTTAGATTATTTACAGATAATAAAAATAAAAAGTTCAAATGGTCTTGCAGGAAAAGAATAAAAGTGAACGTTTTCTATATTTTTATAAGTACTATTACATCCAACAACGCAGCAATTAATGTTGCCTTTGCCCATTATTGAAATTTTTTTGAAAGCAAGGGCATGCAACCCTTCGTAAGAAAGTTATTGTTAGAAGCTCTCCTTACAATATTTCCAATTTCTGCCGCCACTGGCAGCACCAGACACATGCAGGGTCCCTATTCCCAAAGAAATATAAACAAACAAAAATAATTCTAAATGCACCCATCTTCACATATATTCAATTAAATTTATTTATTCAGTACATTTAAAAACCGCAAATTTTCGGAAAGAATAACTTCCTTCCTTTATCAAGCTTATTCAAAATTTGAACAATTTCTGGTGGTAATAAATCATTAAATATGAACATGAATTTCCTGTTCAACATGTAATATGATGACTAGAGGAGATTAGGAAGGAATATGGACTTAATACTTATAATTCTAAATGCAGCTTTCCAATTTCTAATATTTTATCAATAGGCAGCTTTTTTTCTATTATTACAGGAAATTCATAATGAAAGAAATCTTTTAAGTATTATCATACTGCTCTATATCATTTTCGATCTTTTAATCCTAAAACCAAACATCGTAGTTCATATCTAAAAAAAAGGGTCATATTATATTGTAAAGGCGCTAAATTTCAAGGTTTTCTAAATATGTCTACTATTCATTGTTATAATATAATAACTTATTATTATTTTCCTCTCTTTATTCTTTTTTTTTATAAATAAGAAGCATAAAAGCAAATTGGGAATTTTCAATATTTTCCATAGAAATACTAAAAAAAAAAATCCCAGACTTTTCTTTCGTGCTTGCAATTTAGAAAAATCATACAGAGAGTTCAGTAAATAGAAATGATAGAAAGGGCGGGAGCGTTGTCTTAAGTTTGATCGATCAATGAATTGATCAAAGTTTTATAATTGAGCTCATTGCCAAAACCGCCAGCGCACTCAGAGGCAGCAATTAAAATGAAATAACATTCGACAGAGGCAATGTGAATGGGCAGAGGCAAATAAATGATTTCGAATTGGCCATTTATTCGGCTAAAACACTACAGGTCAATAGTTCCTTTAGTATTGCATCATACCGACCCTAGTGGATACCTGCAACGATAAGGCTTGGTATGGAGTCATAGAGAAATCTAATGCTATCCTGCGAAAGATGCTCCCTTAGCTGTTGCAACTGTCATTCCATATCGTTCTTAGTGGAAGCTGCCTTCCCAGCTGATTCCATACTATTCAATAGGCGACCAAGTATGCAGATCTGGAAGCCAAGGAAAGGTGTCAACAGCAAGGAGGGAGTCTAGGAAACCAGTGCTGTGGCAGAACAGTATCTTGTTGGAAAATTGACCTCTGTAGCCGCTCCATGAACGAAAGCTCCATGAGACCACAGAAGTTTCTGAATGCACCGCTGGGTCTCAAAAATCACCTGATCACTACCAGCGGAGAAGGAAAATCGTAGCAGCTCCCTACACCACGACTCTACCCTTCCTGGCGGTGAGTCGCTTAAAAATGAAGTCCAGATTTGTGCGCTTCCCAGTGCTTCTCCATATTCGAGTACGGTGGTTATCTGTGCCCAGCAAAACCTGGATTCATCACTAACACGATTAGTTGCTAACCCAAAGCAATAAATGCACCACTGCAAAAGAAGCCGCCGATGGTAGGATTTTAATGGCAGACAGCGTGAGGGGTGCCGAGAATGCAATCGTGTCGCTTTGTAATCGTGTGAGTAAACATAGGGTTTCGAATTGTGCCGCTACATGTCTATGAATGGTGAACCCTTGGATGAGTTCGCTCTTGTCTCATCTGATATTCTGCTTAGGTCTCCCAGTGCCTTTCAGTGAAAGTGTGTTCCCTCACGTCTCCACTGCTTTCAATACCGTCGCACAATACAGTCGGAATAGTTCTGTTGACAGCCAATTAGATCAGCCGCCCTTCCGCAGTCAAACAACACTATTTTTCTCAAACTTTATCAGTTGTTGAAAACTGTGTCTAATGCGAGGCATTTTTGAGGATGCAGAGACCTGTACTCCACAACAACAGAGATTATAAAGCATAAAACAGTCCAAGTCGTTCATATGATCAGAGACGTACCGATATTAACGCTCTGGTAGCAGTTCTCAACAGACAATCATAGCCCAACTGCAATCAATGGCACAACTATCTGTGTTGTATCTGTGGATTATCTGTGGCGTCGTTCCTGGATCATTTCTTCTGGGTACGCTATTTTTTTTTTTTTGGCAATGAGTATACATTGATTCACTTAGACATGAAATCATTCAAAATGCAAATAGAGGAATTATCATATCAATACGTGGATACTCATTTGTTTTCGGAAACTTTTATTCGTAATAGATCTAACAACATATAAATCAAATTAAAACGTATGAAAAATTGGTAACGAAAGAGACAGTTGTTTTTTCCGTAGTGCCAAAAGGATTCCAGACACGCCTTTGCGTCTTTGCCTGCTGTTGTTTATTAAAACTTAAGGTGCAAGCAATTACTGTTAACCGGATAGGAACATATCTTCCAGTAATTACGAACAAAGAACTTTTCCTAAATTCAGCTTTAGTTCCTTATAGATTGAATGTATTCATTTGTAAGTTCAACTAAAGTTCTCAAGTTAATCTAAACAGAATAGAAACTTGTATCTTTCATTCTAGTCCCAGTTTAGAAATTCATCGATACTGCCACCTATGTATTCATCAGTTAAATTTACTGACACAACCTCTTGGATTTTTAATTTTAGTTATGAGCCCAGCACGCTTCCACTGCGTAGAAGATGAATTCGAAAACTTGTAAACAGTTAAAAGACGAGACTTGAATTAAACTTACCTAAATAAACTCCTTTAATTCCAAGACAAATTGAAAATACCTAACATCCTAGCAGTTAAAGACTCAATGAAGTTTAATGGTTCAAACTAGCACCATTAGAGAATCAAACTTAGAAGTTAGCTGAAGCGAGATTCACAGTGGAAACTTGTTATTTACAAGTTAAATAAATAAGTAAATAACATCGGAAACTGACGCTGTAGCAGATTTCTCTGAAAGAAGAAAGGTGAACGAAAAGTTAAAAAAAAGCAATGGTAATGATTCTTTTTGTGATGGATGTTCGGTTCCGGAAAGAAGAGTCCAAACCCAAGAAGGTGTTAGAGGAACTTGAACGAAAATACAATGCCAAGAACCACTTGAAAATAGCATTGTTGAAAAGAAAGATCTACTCTTCATCAAATATCAGCGAATCGGGTAACTATCGAGATTAAACTTATACTCTGGACAATTAAGGGAGGATCCATTGAAAAAGATGAATTACGTTGTATTTTCTTACAAGGGTTGAATCATATATTTGATTCAAGTTGTCGTCAATTTGCGATAGAATATCAGCGAATATCGCGAGAGAATATTCACTGAAGATTGGACCCTTCAACAGAAAAAAGACTTTGAGTCTGAAAAAGATGGATAGTAAATCGGAGCATACAAAATTAAGACCAAAAGACAGTCCCTCAAGAAGGAATATCAAAACGGATCGTTAACGGAAAATGTTTCAAATGTGGAATTCACGGGCATAAAGCTAAATCTAACTAAAATATTGAAGAAAGGCAATAACGTTGGCAGTCAGTACACACCTAATTCTGGATTCACAATGGAGCATGCCAAGCGGTTGATAAAGAGGGGCTGAACAATGGCAAAATGATACTAATCGATTGTTGATTGACATCACATTTCTGCAAGAAAGACTTTATTCATGGGTACAGAGAATTCACAAAACCCATAGATGTATATGGAGCAGCTAAAGAACTAATACAAGTGTAGAATAAACAGGAAACACGCACAAATAATAAATGATAAGTAATAAAAGTTATATTTAAACAAATAAAAGTACTTGATTAATTTCGACTATTGCACATAGTCCTTATCAAATGTGTCATAAACATAAAAATCTCATAATATATACAAAGGTGTTGGATCGTCATCCAAATACAGTGAAACTTGGATAGTTCGAACTTGTTTAATTCGAAATTCTGGATAATTCGAATTTTTTGCTCGGTCCCTAGAATTCTGCATTAAAATAATGTTAAAAATCGTGGATAATTCGAATTTAATTTGGATAATTCGAATTTTTCGTACGATTGTCCTTAAAATATTATGGTAAAAATTGTTCTTGAGACTTTTCTCAGCTAAGATACATTATTTATTTTAATGGTCTTTCTAAGGAAAACAAAAGCGAGGGTTCGAATGTCACTATGTGGGGATTTCCGAGGATTTTTCTGTCCACCCTGTGTTGTTACCCTCCCCCCTCCCACACCCCTTCGGTCTTAGAGTCACGTGCGCTTCCTGTGAATGATTTAATGCGGTTATATACATTTTTAGTTTTTGTGCTTGATTTCAGTATTGTTTCTATGCTCTTACTATGCCATTTTCAGAAGCTAAAGCTCCTTATAAGGCATTAACATTAGCTGAAAAGGTAGCGGTGATTAAGGAAGTGAAAAAAGGCCTTAAAAAGAAGGCGGAATTCCATCCAACACATTATCGACATATTTGAAGAACAAAGATAAAATCTTGAGCAGCAAAAATGGCAATGGAAAAAATAGAAAAAAAACGAGAGGACCTGGCAACCCAGAGGTTGGAATTATATGCTAGGACACAAAGATTGCATTCAATGAAGCAATTAAAAATATCTGCCTTTTTTTTTGAAAGGGATGAATAAATAAGCTAGTAAAAAATGCTTGATTTAATGAAAACAAATGTAGCAATATTCTTAGATAAAGTTTGTGTGTTAAATCTTTGATCGTGGAGTTAATTTTTTTTATTTCTCTCTTCTGTTTGAGAGAATATATGTAATTCGAAATTTTGGACAATTCGAACTTTTTCTCTGGTCCCTTCAGCTTCGAATTATCCAAGTTTCTCTGTAGGAGCCAATGATAGGCATCTTGCAGTTCCGTGAAATTTTCTACGTAAGTTCCTTCTGCATGTTTAAGAAAGTTCAACTAATACAAGCGTTTGGATCAGGAACCATGAAGTTTATTGCCTTGTTTTCAGAGAACAGGAAACAAAAAGCCGAGTATGTAATGTCTACTATTTTCCTGGAATGATTGTGAATTTACAAAAGCTCCGAGAATCGCCAAATTCAAGTGATTAAAGATAAAGTTTATGAAGTCAAAGATCAACATGGTAGAACCGTAATTAGGAGACAACTTCGAAATGAACTTATGAGATCAATGGACTACATTTGTCATATTCAAATGGTGAATCCAAGTTATTGTTCAAAACTGCTAATGAGACTCTCTTTGTACTTTGGCATGAAATATTGGGACATATATCTGAAACTCAGTATAATTACGAAAAAGAATCTTTTCAAAGGGATAGATGAGTTCCAAATAAAAGAAGATGATCTAAAGAGAAAATATATGTAAAGCTTGGAAACTTTACATATATTTTAAATGGTTACCATCTCTTCTGTGTTGAGTAACATTCGTTCTAAAGGAATCTTGGAGAATGTGTACACTGATATGTGTGAAGTGATCAATAAATCCGTTTAGAAATGGTGATCCGTTTAGAAATGGAGATGTTATTATAGATTTATAGACGATTATTCCCATAGATCGTTCACCTAATTGTTAAAGAGCAAAATAAGATGTCCATATATACTTCGGGATATAATTCATAATCAAGATGATAGTTACGGACAATGGAGCTGAGTATCAATGATAAGTCGAAAGACTTCTTCTTCTTCTTCTTAGCCTGGTTCAGTCCACTGCAGGACATAGGCCTCCCCCAATTTCTGCCACCTTTTTCTATCTTTTGTCTCCGTCCACCATCTTGCACCCCTGAATTTCTGTAGATCATCTCTCCATCTCTTTTTTGGGCGTCCTCTTTTTCTTTTTCCATTTCTTGGCTGCCATTCCGTTAGTAATCGAGTCCATCTTTCATCATTCATTCTTCCCAAATGCCCTGCCCATCTCCATTTAGAATAGTCGAAAGACTATTTGAAGTGAAAGGAATCATTCATAGCAACTCCTCACTTGTAATCCACAGATGAATGGGATAGCAGAGAAATTAAATAGATCCATTCTCGACTCTGCTAGAACTATTCTAATCGACTCAGAACTTCCAAATAAATTTTGAGTTTTTGCAGTTGAATACGTGAGTTATGTGCATAGCAGAATACCACACAAAATCATAAGAAATGTAATTCCTTTAAGTACATAGTTCAAAGAATACAGCCAGATCAATACCGCCTTATGCGAAAATTTGGCAGTGTAACTTACGTTAAAGTTAAACAAAAAAAAAATTTCAAGCGGAATTATTCAGAGGAATATTCTTAGATAGTCATTAAGAACAAGCGTCTACAAAGTGCTAAATTTGAAATACAATCGCATAGAAGAAACTCGAGACCTTTATATTAACGAGAGATCCAATGGTGCTGATTTAATAAATTTACGCAAGTTTCCTCTGATAGTTACTCGAAAAATCAAAGTGTCACACTGAATGAAATACACGCCACATCTTGTGTTGAAGACGATGTAAAGAAAAATAATTGGGTGGAGGATGACATAGAAAATGACTCACCTGAATCATCAACAATAAAAAAGACAAAAATCTGAACACTTAGGAAAATAAGACATCGGAAGCGCAGTGGAATTATATTTTTTTAAGAAAAATATAAGAACGAAATTTAATTCCACTTTGAACAGATCTCCTAACATTTCTAAGTTTTAGGAAAGCTATTATTTTCGTAAAATTTGATAGTAATTGTTGGGTTGTTCTGCAGAATTTACAATTTATCAGTCTTAGCAAGGATTGTGCTTAACATTTTTTTAAATTGTAATTGTGTAAATTGAAATTTTTCAGACTGTGATTCAGTTGCTCAATCAACCCATGATTTAATTGTGTTTAACATTTGTAGTGATGTCATACATTTTGCTCTGTGTTAAGACTTTCTTTATCTATTAAGTCATTTACTGCATAAATGAACATACACTTCATTTAGGATTTACCTGACGTAAGGACATGACTTTATAAAATGCTTGAAAGTGATGAATCACTTCATATTGATTGATCTTCACATATATTAAATGCTTGCGATTCTTGAGTATTCTGAGATTTCTATTAGATTTACTTCCTCATAAATAAAATGGAATCGTTACCTCCCGCGATCCCAAGGGTAGACATAGAGCTGCAACGTGATACATTAGCTTTTATCTAAGAAGAGGAAATAATAATATTCTCCTGTAGCTATGACTTCGATCAGTTAAAATGCAACGCTTGAGATTCGATTCTGACCACGGCGGAGGGGTAGATTTCAAAAGAGTCAAGATTATTATTTAATTTAGATCTTAAATAGAATTTTAAGGAAAACAGCACATCCAAAGAATTTCGGTTATCATTTTTGAGGATTGGGAGGGATGGGATTAAAGTAAGTATGTTTTAAAGAAGTTAAATAGCAAATTTTATGAAATTCCGCCTACCCGTTGTTTGTACATACGAACAATCGACAAATACCTGAGAAAAGCATTTAAGTGCAAAAATAAAACTTTGTAAGTTTTTTTTGCTGAGTGTATGTAATATAGCAAATCGCATATAAAACAAGGTAGTGATAGCGATTAATAAACCAATCACAATGCTTCGCAACGGCTTCTGATACGAAGAAAATATAATTGATAAAGCAAATTTAACGTGCCTAACCTTCATAAAATTAAAAATACAGAAACTATAATGGCACTAACCTTAAAACATCTTGGACTTTAAAAAACCACAATGTATGTTTCAGAGCTCCATATATCAAGCTCCCTTCTTAAGTGGAAAACATTCATCTTTAACTAAAACCTTTCCTTATCTGAGAACGTTAAACAGATAGAAATGGCCATTCCCATATTTAACAAAAACACCTCCTGGTGACAAATGCTTTAAACACGCACAGGAAGTCTTCGTCTGCTAAGGTTTCAAAAACACTCATAGGGAAAAACTTTTTTAAAGGAAATCATATAACTATCAAAGCCCATATTCCAATACATTTGAAGTAGAAAGGTCCTGATTATAGCTACCTAATAATTTTATCATGCAAGATTCAGAAAAAAAGGCAAATATTTATTTTTACGTACACCAAAAACCTGTACCTGTTCTAAGTCTAGCGTATGACTCATTTGTTGGCAGTGAAGGGCAGTACTATAAGATAGATTAGCCTTTCTTACAGCAGAATCGTGCTCCTTTAAGCGCACGCTCAATTCCCTTTTGGAATTGCCTATGTGTAGGAGATTTTATTTATTTTATTGGAGATAAATAAATATTATTATTATTTTTAAAGGCTTTAAATTATATTTTAAACAAATTAATGGAATGAAATTTGAATTCGGATACGTAATAATTACGTCAGAGATGAAATGTATAAAAGAGGCAAATTTGCCTCTCGTTGGGGGATTAAGCATTACACTACGACATTAGATTAACGTTAAAACAGTAAGAGACATTAAGAGGTTCGTTGATGATTGCCAGAGGTCGCTCTAAGCGAGAGGATCATTGTGACGTAGGAATCACGCAAAGGCGAGGATACGTCATCGATATGAATGGACAGTGCCAAGCGGGAATTTTGAAGTCTGGCGGCACGTTAATTCGGCAGCCGAGAATTGCTTCAAGCCACATAGAAATATAACAACGAACTCAATTATTGTAAGTAGAAAACTTAGATTGATTTTCCAATGAGGGATTATCGAACTGTTGGATTTAGTTGACAAGGGAATTACGAAGAAAGTCACAAGATTGTCACATTACTATTGAGAGAGAATTGAACTGTGAAATTAAATTCAGTTGACTGATTTAATTTAATGTGATTTAATGGAAAGATATTATTAATTAATCAACGAAAGATTTATTAGAATTATTATTTCATTGTGCTACTTAAGTCAAGTGGAGCGAACCAATGAGTGAACTTTTCGTTGCAGTGGAATTTTACGCAAGTCGCGTGAACTGTTTCTAATTATTAGTTTATTCATTAAATCAAAGTTTATTAAGTTAAAGCGGAACAAGTCAATTATTGAAGCGGAGAAATAAATGATAATTATAGGAGTGAACTATAAGTTATTAGTTGTGATTCAAGATAATTAAATATTGGAGCTTCGCCAGTTTGGATGACGCAATCAACAACTGAGACTAGAGTAATTAGTCAGTAGTATGCAGTTTAAAGATTCTTACACAAGTGATAAGCCTATTAATGAATTTCACACAGGTGAAAAGCCAAACATAATTAATAAAAGTGAAAAGTCAAGAGAAACTAAATAAATCACACAGGTGAAAAGTTGTATTGAGATAGTAGATTTCACACAAG
>JAFIDM010034604.1:91889-107693 GCA_023159025.1 Thereuonema tuberculata | reverse complement strand
GAGTGCAATAGCCGCCAATGGCGCTGTAGTCGAAATCGGACATCTGTGTACGGTCCCTATTGTCTTGATATAAATACTGAGGATGACAATTTTATAGTATTGCTGAGCATAAAATTTCGGCTTTTTTTATTATTATTATTTCTTCTATTGAAATTCCATCAATTCCATTAATGTTTTTAATATATTTTTAAGTTTGATTTTAGTTTGATCTTATTATGCTAAACGTTCTTTAATGTGCGGAGTGAACTAATAGAGTAAACAACACTCACAAGTTAGGCAATAAGGAAGGATTCGCACCCTGATCTGTCACCAGGAAGAGACTAGGATGGACCGTTTCGTCCTTTTTAGGGCTCATCAGCCAGCCAAACTCCACCCATGACAGGCTCAAAAGGTGCGAGAGGCTACGATCCCGGGTCTCGCTCCCAAGAACTGGTCTCACCCAAAGAAACCATAATCAAAAACTAACAAAATTAAAAAAATACAACAATTCCTTGGCCTGCAACTCGTAAAGCCCGAAAGGGTTGGTTGGCTGATGAATCCTAAAAAGGACGAAACGGTCCATCGCAGTCTCTTCCCGGTGACAGCTCAGGATGCGAATCCTTTCTTGTTGCGTAATTTGTTCGTGTTTATTGTTTATTCTCTATAAGTTCACTCCGAACGTTAAAGAACGTTTACCATTGCGAACATATGACTTAGTTCTTTTTTAATGCCTTTATTATATTCCTTTTGTGCTTTGCGAGTTGTAGGCCGAGGAACCGTTGTATTTTAAATTTTGTTAATTTTTGGTTAGGAATTCTTCGGATGAGGTCCCGTTCTTGGGAGCGAGACCCATGATCATAGCCTCTCGCACCTTCTGAGCCTCTCATCGGTGTAGTTTGCTGGCTGATGAGTCCTAAAAAGGACGAAACGGTGCATCCCAATCTCCTTTCCGGTGATAGCTCAGGGTGCGAATCCTTTCTTGTCGCGGAATTTGAGCGTGTTTATTGTTTATTCTCTATTCATCTTATTGTTTTTATTGACTTTGTTTTCGTTGATGGGAAGTAAAGTATCAGCTTTTACTTTTTTAAAAGTCATACTTGTTTCCAAGTCTTCGTATTTATATCGGAAAGCTTGAAATCGTAAATATAAAAACTTATAATAAAAAAAATCCAATGATACTCACAAAACCTAGTGAGATCGCAACTGTAGTATAATTAAAGATCAATTAATATAAAGTGATTCATCACTTTCAGATATATTTTATATAAAGCCTTGTTCCAAAGTCAGGTGAATCATAAGTAAAGAATAAATTTCAATTAAGCAGTAAGTGACTTAGTGCAGTATGTAAAGTATAAAGAAAATCTTAGCAAAGAGCTCAATGCAGGAGTTCACAAAAAATATCAGTTCAACAATCTGCCTAAGCAATTGAATCTCAGTCTGAAAAGAATAAGGTTGGTGTAATTAATAATCTCTACTTGGATGGCTGTTGAGCAATGGAGAGAAATTTTAGATATTTTAAATATTTTAGATGATGTGATCGCCATTGAAAAAAAAAAAGGAACAAAATTTTCACTAGATACCGCTGTGGCAATACAAATCAGTACAAGCACTACAATTGTTCAATGTGTCATCCACTACCATTAACAATAGTTTCCATGTGCAGAACGACATTTTCCACAGCAGAATGTAAAACATCAACTGGATTAGCCTGAAAATAAGGGCGGATGACCCGTTCGTCTGTAAAGGACTACAATAATTGGCCACAACAGTAGATGTGAGGTGGCGCACTAATTTCTGTATTATTTGTATCCTGAAGACGTGCTCCAGCTTTGATACAACAAAATTTGCCAACATTTCATAATACCACTGTCCAGTGACGGAACAGATGTAGTCCCAGTCGATTTTACATCTTCAAAAAATATTGCTCAACACTGAAAGTGGCCTTAAATCCTCACCATACTGTCACATTTGGGTCCCATTGCAAATGCGACAGTTCTGCATTTTCACTTAAGCAGTGATGAAGATTACACTCCAAAGGATGTTCATGGCCAAGTGAGAGCCACTATCTTTTGATCCAGGAACTGAAGTCCAAAAGTTTAACGATTATCTGCTACAGCATTCTTTATCTACCGTAGCATGTGCATCTTGCAAAGATAATACCGCAATATCTTACAGTGGAATATGGCATGTCCTCTTCACGGGCAAGAGCTGGCACACTAACACGATTTGACATGATAAATCCACGACAGCCGTAATTATAACGGCATTGTCGTTGTTTTGTTAGCACAGTTTCAACTGATATCGTATTTCCCTGCAAGGTTTTTGGAATTGCTACTGTAATGCAGGCAATTCTATTGTAAGGCAGGGAAATCTACTGTATGATTATGAAGAAACTGCTTTGTATTTACCATATAGTGCTGAATACTAAACATTACGCAATTTTTGCCAGTGCGCCATCTAGTGACAAATTTTGTGACTACTTTTTTTTTCAATAAATGACTACATCCTGTTGTCCAAATCTCTCTTCAATAAAAGCCTTAGTACTCGCACCAGAGCTCTCTAAGTAAGGATACTTTAAATTTAACAACCCTGTATTAGTAGAAGACTGAATTTCAAACCATGCACTTTAACAGAAAAGGCTTTTTTTAGGGACAAATCCAGATATAATATCCGTGTAATTTACTGCTTAAAGAGCTAAAGTATCTGAAGTCTATTCAGTAAATGCAAATGGAAAGGATTCAGTCCATTCTTTATATTGATCAACATTCTTGCAAGCCACGACCAAAAAATACTAATGTTCAGAGACACTAATCAAAATTATGCCTTTAGATTCTATCAAACATGTATCTCGCTATAATATGCATGAGTTGATTAGTGGTCGTAAGACATCACAAGAAAATAGTTATAATCAAATCTTTTCCAAGTCTAACATCTTAGGCTACTACGGTTAGAAATTTGGGCTTTCATCCTGAAATGATTGATCAACCCTCAATTTCTCTTACCATTTGTCATAAAAACAATTGTTGTTGTTCCCCAGCTGATACAGGATGATTCCGTTGCCGGCTCAACTACTCTGATCTACTGATTCGTCTTAGGCTTGCCCAAGCAAGACAACAACAGATCCCATACGCCCGTCCTTCAGCAATGGGACTATTCGTCAAAGCTATGACCTCACTACTCCTTCGCATCTGATTCATTCATGTTAATTTCTTTCGATATTCCTATGTAAAACTTGGTGCGTTGAATTCATGTAATCGCCTTATGACGTCGAAGTTCTCCTGCAAAACTAGTAGCGAGTTTTATTATAATTTTACGTATGTGTGTGTAGGTTTTTTTTTTAATATGCGGGTAAGTGGTATGTTTGTCAGTATTCAAAAAAAGTACATACTTTGTTGATTATTCATTATTGAGTTGAATATTAAAGTTGCCAACAGCAATATTATATTAAATCTTTTCTTAATTATATTTAAGCGTTAATTTTTAGTTATCTTTATTATTAAATCCAGAATAAATCAGCTATCCACTAACTTATTTTTAAATTTTTATTGAATTTTTGTAATATTAGACTAATAAAATCATTTTAGGTTTAATTAAACTTACGATTTTGAAATTTTGTTTCATAAGACCATAATACCGGTAATGAAATTATGATGGTCTGAAAAACTTTTGATAGTAATGAAGTTGTGCTCTAATTCCATTTACGCTTTATAGATAAGTCGCTTCCATTTCACAGATATAATGTAACAGCTTCTCACAATGCCAATTCCCTAGGCAATATCTTGTATAGTCATCGTCTTTATCAATGTGTACACAATGCTGAGGGAGATGAGTATCAGGTTCATTTGGGCACCAATCTTCCTTAACCACACTTGGTTTGCCAACAAGCCATTTGAAATCAAATGATTTTTCTTTATCATTTCCTCCAAGCCACGTTTCCTCTAAGAAACAAACGAACAAAGACAGACAAAAAAAGTGAGTTAATAAAAACGAGTTAATAATTGCAATCATTCAACTAATAATTAGCAATACTTAATACAATATTGTGCATTAGAACATGGAACCATAGTAGAATACGACCCCCTCTCGAGGGAGGTATTGTCGACAGTCTCTCCGTGTGCTATCTAGCATTATTATGCTAGTAAATACCCGTGAAAAGCATGATAGCATAGGCTTTCAATTGGCTGTAGAATGTTGTTAACGTACAACCTTGCAGTCAAAGTACCTTGTAACAAAACTAGGCAAAATCGTTTGTCATGAGATATATCTTCAGACTCCAGCTGCATCCGGATTGGAGCGATAACCACGCCTCCTTCATATACTGATAAGATGATCATCTGCACCAACAGAGAATCTGGATTCGTCACTGAACACATTTTGGATGTTCTCGGATCGCACGTGATCTTAAATTTCCCACTATATTTTAGGGGTACAGCGTTTTTGTGTAATAGAGTATATACTGTATAATATATATCCATCCTTTATGGTAATAGCAACTCAAATAATATGTCCATTCAAAAAGTATCTGTTTATCACTCAGGTACGATTTTCAATATCCAAGGTCCTCGAACAAAAAAGCATAACCTGAAGTCTGAAATTTCTGTCCGAATATTTATAGGGAATTTTAGCTCAGATTTCGAATTGTACCGAACACAAAAATTATTGAACCAATTTCCGTGGTATAAATATATCGTTAGGATCTTTTGCATTGTAAAGGTTAATTACTCATTTACATCATTAGATAAGAAGCATTCATATGCCTTCAATTTCATGCCAACTACATGATACTAAAGTAACTGTCACCCCAAACAAAAAACGTGATTGTCGTTAATCATCTTTTTTTCGTGAACCGGAGGGAGATCTTTCTATTGTATCTGCTCCTACACTACTCTGCTGACTGAGCCAATATTTGTCATTTCGACAGTGCAAAACATCATGATTTAATTCAATAAATTTATTCGGTAATCTATTAGAAAGGCGAAATGCTAATTCATAAGTTTGGCTCCCAGATAACAGTTACAAAAAGTCAGTTTTAATATCAGTAAAGATTTTAGATTTCAATCGGGAATGAAGCAGGATGTGAGATTTCAGAGTAAAACTTTTGAACCTTTCAAAGGCGTTCTCTCTAAACTGGAAAACAACATAACTCTCTGGATTGAGAAGTGTACTTACTAAATATAGGGCCTCAGGAATTTGTTTATTAAGTTATTAAGTTTATTAAGTTAAGGAACTATTAAGTTAATAAATATAAAATTAATAACATTTTGATATTAAATCATTTGAGACATGGTTAAAGTAGTTGTAAAATAAATATATTTATATTCTTATCAATGAATATTATTAATAAATAAATATTCATAATTAATAAATTCATTAAGAAATAGAGCTTATTAATTATTTATTGATATTTATTTTACTTACCAAAAAATATCATTAGAAGAGGAACAACCCTGTTCATTCTTCTTTAGGAAAAGATAACTATAAATAAAGCTTTAGAAATGATTTTTTTTTTAAAACAAGGAAGTTGTTACAAAGTTTTCAAACAATTTTTTTTTTAAAAATGTTTATTTTGTTTTTGATTTCTTAACATCTTGCTGTATTGTAAGCACGGACCACTAAATCATCAATATGACTTCGGAAGTTAAAATTTATTAACGATTATTCCTGAACCATTTAAGATTCTCCTTTACATCCTGTAGCACCAGAAAAATTCTAATGAGGTGCCTTTATAAAATTTATAACTCTCCTTCACTCACATGCAGTGGGGATGATGCTCCAGAAAATTTTTAGCCTTTGTTTTAAAATTGTGTAAATTTGGTTTATTTTTTCATAGTTATAGTTATCCCATTTAAGTTGTCTAAACAGCTTATATTTGATAATAATAATATAATAATAATAATAATATAATAATAATTATAACGGTACATATTTTTATTGCAAAAAAGCATTGTCAAAATTATTGACTGCATTATTTATATATAGACATAAGAATTGAATATATCTTTATGTACACACATTATGCATAGACGAAGCCAAAACCTTACTTATTTAAGCCATATATTTCATTTTTTGATGGGAAGGGCGAAATATAGACTCTGCCCCCCCCCCCTTTTAAATTTTGAATTTTTTAAAAAAGTCAACGAATAGTTCTAGTTCTGTACTTTTCACACATTTATTAATAAGATAGTGCCATTTTTTTTCCGATTTAATGTTTATTTTAATTTCTTCTGTTTCGTAATATTCTGCTAAATATTCTCATTTATCTACTACCCATTTGCTTTTTTCTGTTGTATTTTCAAACACCTTTCTACACCATCTATTTTTATTCATGAAAGTCAACCTCCCCAGATATTTTAATTTGCATGAAGCTTCTCTACTAAAGAGCGATGACCACCCCCATTTCACTTTGAACTGCTGTAGTAGGTGTCAAATTGTTTCCTCCTATTAGTTTTCTTCCAAATGTGTTTTGGATATTTGTCAATTTTTATTCTGTATTAATTATAGTTTCGCTACCATATGTTAGAACAGGCACAGCCAATTATTTCCATAATATCCTACCTAGTTCTACTTTATTGTAGCTTTCATTACATATGCTCCTTATCCATCCACTTAGTTTATTTGCTTAACTATTGTGTTGTTAATGTACTTTTTAAAGATTTTTCCTCATTTGTTATTAGTATTCCTAGATATTGATATTCATTGGTTCTTTAATTTCCCGATTATTAATTTGCCAGTAGTTTTTCTCAACTACATTAAAATTTATTACTTCGCTTTTGTTGCAATTGAATTCCTTTTGAAAATCTTTTGCGAAGCTTCCTGCCGTATTTATTAGGCTCTATAAATCCTTTTTATTATCTGAGAATAGAACAATGTCATCCGCAAACAATAAGCCTGGCAGAGTTTCATTCCCAACTGGGATACCCAAGTTGCTCTTTTCGAGTCTAAACGTTAATTCACTTATTATTAAATTGAATAGTTTTGGTGACAAAGTAAACCCTTGTTTCATTCCTATTTCCGATTGTATCCAATTTGATTCCCAATTATGGAGTTTGTATTTCAACTTCCTGTCTTTATAAATATTTTGAATCAATCTGATAAATTTGCCATCAAGATTTTTCTTTTGTAATATGTTCCAGAGTCCTTCTCTACTTATTGTATCATAAGCTTTTTTGATATCCAAGAAGGCAATATAAAGCGGTTTTGTTTTTTTTTTAATTTTTATATTTATCTATGGTTTCAGTGAGTATAAATAAATTGTCTGAAGCTCTTCTATCTTTTCTGAATCCGTTCTGTAATTCTCCTAATATGTTGTTGTTTTCCATTATTGTATCCAATCTGTTGGTTAGTATTTTGGTGAACAGTTTACAGAGATTACTAATGATCGTTATAGGTCTGTAGTTTTGCAATTTTTCCAGTTCCTTTTTTTGTTCTTTATGGATTAATTTTACTTCGCTTTGTTTCCATTCCTGTGGAATGCTTTCTCTTTCTATTATTTTGTTATATAATATTTTAATCCATTTGTTTAGTTTATCTCCTCCATATTTAATGAATTCATTAGCTATTAGCTCTAGCCCAGTTGTTTTATTGTTTTTTAAATCTTTTATGTTTTGTTCTAATTCTTTTATAGTTATTTAATTTTACCCTTTTTAATTTTCAGACAGATAAGGACCTGAAAGAGAACTTCAATTACAGTTGGCTCCCTACCCAACGGCTTTGTTTTGTGAAGAGGGGATGCGTAAAGGCAAAAAAACAAGCTTTTACTCAGCTTTTACCCCACTCCCCGAAAACATCCCTATAGGAACCCCTACATTCGTTGTTGTGGATGGAGGCTACTTACTCCATAAGGTCATCTGGCACCAGAATAGGTCACTTACGGAAATTGTAGCTGCTTACGTCCGCTACACATTAAAGACACTTTGGATGGAATGTTGCAGTTGTGTTTAACGGCTACCCAGAATATGAGGTAACAAGAAGCACAAAAACTGCAGAAAGGTTACGTCGATATGCAGCTTATCATGCAGCGACATAATCTTTGAAGATGTAACATTGATCAAGGTGCCTCAGTAGAAATTGCTGTCAAACGATAACAACAAGCTGCGCATGATCGACTTCCTCTGTTCAGGATTGGAAAACGAGGTGATTCAAACAAAGCAAGCTACAGAGGACGCAGACTGCACTATAGTGAGAACAGCGCTAGACAAGAGCAGTTCCTGTGAAAAAGTAATAATAGTTGGAGAGAATGTGGACCTCTTGGTACTCCTAAATGTATTGGGATCTAGTGTGGACAATGTGTTCTTCCAGAAAAGTGGCAGAAATGAATCAGGCTCTCTACAGTTTTCCTCTACATCTTTCAATCCCGGAGAGATATCTTTTCCACCTCGATTTGTATTATTTGTGCACGCCTTCTCCGGTTGCGACACTACTTCTGGCCTTTTCTAGCAAGGAAAGATGAAGATGTTGGGCGTCCTCCAAAAACATCCACGGCTGGTTGAAGTGGCTACCATTTTCCTGCAGTCTGATGCCACTCATGAAGAAATAGACGCCTGGAAATAAACTTCTTGTGGCTCTGTATAGAGGAGGAGTCACCAGTACTCTTCACACTCTGCATTATGAAATCTTCGTGCGATAGCTACCAACGCCAAGGCCCACCTGGCTCGTCTGCCCCCAACTGAAGAGGCTGCAGCTGAACATGCATACCGAACATACCATCAGGTTTAGGAGTGGTAGACAAAGAACGAACCAACTGAGGCTGGACCAGTAAAACGTAGGGGATGTTACCCGTGACTTCCACAAAGGACCCAGCTCCTTAAACCCTCCTAAAATACATGTCATGCAAGTGCCGCAAAGGGTGCACTGGACGAAGTTGCACGTGCCAGACAACAGGGCTGAAGTTCTCTGTTCTATCATTTCTGTCGGAGCAAGTCATGCCAAAATGTCCCCACAATTGAAATAGAGGACTCCGACAACGAAGAATACATTGACAAATCTTTCCCGTTGGAGATGCTGTCTCATCAAGATGATCAAGATTATCCGGGACCCTCCCAAAAATGTAAAATTTAATTTGTAATAACATTGTAATTATTATCTATAACATAATAAATGCTAATTGCCATAACTGTTTACCTGGCTTTCTATCTCGCCTAATGCCAAAATTTCATGTTAACAGTGTTTAGCTTAGGCCCATATCTTACAAATTCTATTTTCGCAATGTTTGGTTTTTTAACGACTGTAAACGAACTATATTGTCTACTGACCTGGTTTGTCGCTTAAATGAAAGGTAATTCAATGTGCGAACTTAGTTTCTTATAATTGTTCTCGTAAGAACAGCAGTTGTGCCGATATTTGGCTGCCAACAAAGGGAAAACTTAATTTTTGGAAATAATGGCAATTTTTGAGGTGCCATACACGGCATATATCTCAACACTTATTAGACATACGGAGCTTTGGGTGGGCTTAAATTGCCACAAAGTTCGTATTCTTTAATAATGATAATGACAGGTAATGTCGAAACACGCATATTTTGTGAGTTAAACTGCAAAACCTTCAAAAACTCCGAAAATTTTGCAGTTTTTAATGTATTATGCAGCAAGCACAATTTTTTTTTCCTGGCAAAACGTAGTTTGAAATTTCCCTAACGGGTCCAAATAACATATCAAAAATTCAGCTTTACATCGCGTTTTGCGTGTTTAATGTACAATTTGACTGGCCTATATTTTGAACAATTCTGCATAGGCTTATAAAGGAGAAGAGCCAAGGGGACAGGTCCTTCCCCTCCCCGAAAACTCAAAATGTATAGGGTAGCCTTATTTTTTTCGAGTAGAGGACCTTACCCCTCTACCCCCGAAATTTTGAAGATGACGTTTTTATATTGTTTGTTTTTTGGCTGTTCGAGGTCGGCTCCCTAACTTGGTCCTTTCCCTGAAATAAATAGGGTTCTCAACAACTGTCTAGGCATGATTAAGAGATTATTTACTTTATATGGCACATTTCCTTTTGTGAAAGCAAGTACACTACAAGTTTGCATATACAGCTGACTCGCGATAATCCGACAGTTACGGGACCGATGGGGTGTCGGATTATCAAAAATGTCGGATTACCAAAGGTTGATTTTTTAAAACTGAATTTTGATTTCTAAGGCAAGAAAATTTAAGTTATGTATATACAGTAATGTACGTACTACAGTTTGTACATTGTTACAATACATATTGAGTACATATTTTACGGCCATTGAGGATATAAAAAAAAAACCCATTAGGTATAGTTTTACACAAATGAATACGTATGTATGTAATACTAATTTATTTCTGTATTTATGTCTTAAAAAAGCAAAATTACAGTATATAATGTAAAATATAATTTTATGTCTTAAAATAAAAAATAAAAATGAGTACATTTGTATTTACGGCTTAAAAAAATCCATAATCGTTTTTTGTTTCTTCTTACGTTAAGAGTCTGTCATGGCTTTTTCTTGAATATCTTTTAACATTAAAATGTCCTCGTAGTCGTGTTCCTTCTCCTCACACCAACGTATCAATGCGTTTGCAGCCGACATAACTTCATCGCAATTGATTGTGCATTTCACCTCCGTGACCGCCTCAATCGGATCGGTTTTCGAACCAATCTGCGTTGGACTACCAAGCGTGTCGGACTGTCAAATGTCGGATTATCGCGATTTAACTGTTGTTTGTTTCCCCTGCTAATCAATGTTGACTGCAGCCATTGTAAGGGGTTGGCGATTCCCAGGTGCTACTAGATTATTTTATATTCTTATTACATACGGTAAAAAAAAAGTCAGTACATATTTCAATCCCACCCCCAACCCATTCATATCAAGGTTCCGTGTAGGCAGCACCTCTGGTTAAATTCCTGCGCTAAGTGTCTCATCGACACTAGATTTTGAATATTTTTTTTATAGTGTCGTCAATGTTACAGTAAGGAAATCAAAACAAAATAGGATAGAATAAATGATGTTGTTTTAATTTATTAATAAAAATAAAATTAAATTCCAAAACAAATTTATACAAAATCAAATGAGGTGTTTGATCAAAGGAACTTCTATTTTGTTCAAATTCCGAATTGTAAAAATCAACATAAAATAAATAATCAACAAATTTAGAGAATCTAGTGTTTTTCAATGCCTAGTACATCACTCGTTATTATAAGGAGGAAAAAAAAAGACTTGAATAAAAAAAAAAAATCCCTACAAAGTTCGCTATGAATATAACTATTAACGACAGTTCAAGGTGTCGACTGAGATTCCGTACACAATACAAGTTCCTCTTACAAACGCCGGCAGCATACTGGTCAATAGATTTGCTTAGCCATACAATACGGTGTAATCGATATTTTTGCTACTAGCGACATCTACAGTCAGCAATCAACATTCAACGTGTTAATAATGTTCATGTGATACCAAATATTCAGGATATGAATAAAATAAATAAATGATTAAGTAAAATGAATAAGTAATAATAATTTTGAGCATTCTCAGTGTATAAGGAATTACAGTAATATATTACATCACATTTCTACATTCATTTACCAATTAAAAAAGGGGAACAAGAACAAAAACCAGCACATGAATAAATTAAAATTGCCTTTCTGTTTCAATTACGGGAAGGAGTTGGGAACAACTATTTCGTCCTGCTACGGACTCATCAGCCCAACCCCGCCTCCCCGATAAAAGAACCAGAAAGGCAAGATTACCATAATTGAAACAGAAAGCCAATTTTAATTTATTCATGTGCTGGTTTGTGTTCTTGTTCCCCCTTTTTTAATCAATTTGAACAGCCCGTTAAACGCTTTATTTATTTTAAATAGCTTTTTTGGACCTTTAATTCTTTGATGCTTAATGCTTTTTTTTGCCTACTAGTTGTAGGAAAAGGCTCTTTTGTTTGTGTTAAACAATACAACATTTATTTTGTTGCCTTTCTTGTTTTCGGGGGTCACTGCCAGGTGTGGCTGTGATCTTCATATGGTAATCTTGCCTTTCTGGTTCTTTTATAGGGGAGGCGGGATTAGGCTGATGAGTCCGTAGCAGGACGAAACGGCCGTTCCCAATTCCTCCCCATAATTGAAACAGAAAGGCAATTTTTATTAATTCATCTGCTGGTTTTGTTCTTGTTCCCCCTTTTTTTAATCAATTTGCACAGCACGTTAAATGTTTTATTCATTTACCAATTGTTTACAAAAGTTAATATATTAACAATATTAATATATTGGCTATATTAATATAATAACCGTATAACCTATGATAATAGGTTCAATGCTTTTCTATGGAAATTTTCATCGCCTTTTTTGCGTTAATTTCTCCACAAGGACCCATTAGGAAAAGATTTCAAATTTAAAAGTTCGAATGTACTTAAATATGCAAACCAACTTTCAACAAGATCCATTGAGAAGTTAGGAAGGTATTATACAAACACACACACACACACTGATTTGATGACGTTTTTTTCCTAGGACAGTAGGCTAAAAATATTGTGCAATGTTAAGAGACTTTCTATAATAAACAGTTTAGGAACTTTATAGAAATAAAATTAGGTGATTTTTGTCTTTATATCATATATACTATATTTTCTGCTTGTGACAATGCCTTTTTAATTTTCTCTGTGATTAAGATTTTCGTAAGCCTAAAGGGCTATTGTATGCATTTCGCCTGAACTCATAAATAAAATTACATTTTATTCTTAATAATTACAAAAGGGTAAATCTGTAAGTTCGTATGTTAGTCTGTCATTCAATCACGCCTCAATGGATCTGAATGAAATTTTGATTCAGGTAGTTTACGACACGGGGTAGGATACTACTTCATCCCGGACGATCAAGTAGTTCCCGTGCCACAAATCAGAATGAAAAACTTCCCAAACCTCTCGATAGATGTCGCTTGCTCCGTTTTAAATCGCGCCACAGATCTCAACGAAAAACTTCCGTCGCATATTCTCCGATCTCGATAGCAAATTTGCTAAACAAATAAAGCGTTTTGTTACGTTATATATGCAAGGCTTCCTTCGCTAAGCGATGGTAGCCGGCTAGTTCACAATATTTGAAAGTACACTATAACCTCGTTTATCCGGCCTTCGTTGATCCGGATCTCCGGATAATCCGAATAACATTTGTAGACATTTTTTTTTTATTTAATGTTCACGTAGATAATAATTTTAACTATGATAACAAGAACATAACTGTAAGTACGCCAAACATTCGCTTTTTATTTTGATTAAATTTACAGTTCTTGCATAGATTGTACAATAAATTATTGGAATAAAATGTTTTTGTCGTGTTTAAGAAACCTTTACTAGAGAAATTTTGTTACAAAACATAGTTTTTTATCGTAATAAACGATAAGTCTATTTCTTTAAGGATTTGTTTTGCTTATTACCCACATTACCCGGATTATCCGGATTTTCGATTTTCCGAATTGCCTTTGGTCCCAGTTAGTCCGGATAAACGAGGTTGTAGTGTAATATTAAGTGGCTAAAAATAGGGAAGATTTCAGATTTTTTTTATTTGTTTAACGGGTGTTGATTGGTTTTTGATTTTTTAGGAACACTGGAGAAAGATAGGCTTTCAGTAAAAACCAAAACAAAGTTGATGCCGATGGCTGGTCCAACGTTCGCCCTCCATTTATATCATTAACAAAATAAAAGAGCTCCCATGTAATTAGAGAGTTAGGTAAACTCTTAGAGTTTGGAGAAAAATCAACTCAGAAAAAATTGCAGCTCCAGTCCACCAAAGTACTGACTTTAAATACATCAATTGTCCTTTTTGTAATGACCTAATAGAAGAAACGTTTAAGCCTATCACGTTTTTCACCATATAACGATTGGCTCAAATTTCTAAAAGAATTATAATCTATTTCATTAGTGTAAAGTTCGTTAAACAATTTTAGACCGTCGAAATGCTGAATCAATATTATCAGAAACATTCAGTCAATATAAGCAGATCTTGGGGTCAATGTTTATATGTAAATGCACATTTGCAGCGCCGTAAACACAGATGCACACAAATCAAGATCAATTCGCTCCTAGAAATATTTAAAATTGGAAGAAAAATGCAATTTACGATCGTATAATAGTGATCAATATCAAAATTTTTAGTTTAGAATTTATGTTTAGAAGATAATTTATGTTTAGAAAATAAATTAAACATTCTTAGAATGATAATAAGTTAAGATTTAATGTACAGAAAATACATCTGAAAGTTATATCTCTATAGAATTTGTGGACGTTAGTGACATCTATTAGCCAAAATATCACTTAGATTATTTTTTTATGTGAATCTCTCTATTTGAATTAGCTTACATTTGAGTTCCGTTGGGAGCCCAAGACTCCAGCAACAGGTGCTACTGATATGTTTGTTAGTTGTATTTATATCAATACAACTAATATAAAAAAGATTATGTAGATGATATACGCTTTAGATATTAAAAAAATCATTATAAAATGAGAAATATTTTACATGAAATGCACAAAGGTGTAGAAATTAACTGTACTTAAGATTGCAATTACATAAATTCAAGTTACATATATATCTTTTTCTTAGATTAACTTAAAATTACCACTATCTGTGAGGCAGGCTATAAAGCAAATATAATTGATTATTAACTATTTTTTTTAAATACTTTGTTTTTATAATTTTTATCTGTATTGATAATTAACCATTTTATTAGGAATTTTCTTACTTTTAAGAATTTTCGAAAATGATTTAATCTTGTTTTCGCCAATTTTCTTTGTTTTTTTTTTTCTAAAACGTTCAATGAATGGAATTTTCCATAATTATTTGTTAACTTTTGAATATTCTAATTTTTATTCTCTTATGAATAATATCACTGATTAATAATACCACTGAGATCTATCCAGTTAGTTTTTTTATATCAGTTTTATGTTTGTGATTTTCTTTACCTGCGAGACTATGTAACGTATTATTCTAGTTTTACTGCAAAATAAGACAAGCCCTCTAAACCAAGACTTTTAACAAATTTTTGGAAGTGCCTTTAATTAAAATGTGACAATTGTACATTTAAAATGCTAGAATAAAAATTATAAAGCAAACAGATTTAAAACTTGGTGCTTCAGAACTTTCTATTTGAAATCCTTTCTGAAGTTTTAACATTTTAGCATTTTGGCCACAAGTTTCTTAAATATATTGTATCTGAAACTTTGCTAAATTTGTTGTTTCAGTCAAATTGATTTTATTTCTAAGTGTTTACAGTATATAATCGTATCTATTTTTTTCTTTCTTTCCAGAGTAAACGATGTCTCTCAGTTTCGAGACTTTTTGACCAAATATGTGCTATTTTTCTTCAATACACTGGTTTTTGTAAGTACAGTATTAGCAATTTTTTAAAACTTATTTCCTAATAAAATAGTTGTTATTTGAAGAAGCTTTCCATTAATTCTATGACGAAAAGAAAAAAGTGAGCAAATAGTTCGACTAAGATTTGAAATAATTCTTTAGTTGCCGTAGCAACCCTGTTTCAAAAAAAACAACAACTAGCAATACAATATGGCGACTGGTAATATACCGTAATTATTGTGTTGCATGGAACAACGCAATAGTGCTATAGTTTTTCTTTATTAGGAACGCAAAGACGGGCTGAAAGTCACCAGACACTTCAAGTATACGTTCGTGCAAATCATTCTAGGAGATTCGAGCAGAAAGACTTAAGTAATGTACAATGGGGATGTTTAACGTCTCTGGGTCGAGGCTGGAAAAGTCACGTGATGTAGGTGTGTTACTTCTAAAAACATGGCTAAGATTACCGAAAAAACTCTGTATATTAAAGATTTCTCAACTTTAAATATATTGAATTATCGGCATACAATT
>JAFIDM010034604.1:53490-91489 GCA_023159025.1 Thereuonema tuberculata | reverse complement strand
TTAATTGTATGCCGATAATTCAATATATTTAAAGTTGAGAAATCTTTAATATACAGAGTTTTTTCGGTAATCTTAGCCATGTTTTTAGAAGTAACACACCTACATCACGTGACTTTTCCAGCCTCGACCCAGAGACGTTAAACATCCTCATTACAATGAATATAAATTACAGAAAAAGTAGGCCTACTAGTTCAGAATAAGCTTATAATATCTTAAGCTAGTTTTAATGAACAAGCACTAAGACAAAGTTTTCTATCCAAAAGTATTTGTTTTGTAAAGATACAATCCCTATACAGCTCATATAATATCTTTGTATCTTGTGATTTGTATCTCTTATAGCTGTTTAAGAACAAAAAAAAGCCATTTAAGAACAAAAAAAGCTATTTTTCTTTTCTGGATGTTTTTCATCATGTTATACTAAAATGAAAATTATTTTATACTAGAGCTATCATATACATATCAAATACATATCTAACAAAATTTTATTTTCTATAATTTTCATTCAGGCAAAAGAATTGAAGAAAATGCTGCAATTTTTTTTTTATTTTTAATTAAATCACTTTGTTTTCTATTTCTTTTTAGGAGGTAATTTCCATTTAATTACAAATTTTTCTTAAGCCCTTCGCGCCCTAAAAGCATTACCGCTTTTAAATCTTTTAAGAATTTAGCGGTTTGAGGATTTGCCTCTCGTTAGCTGGAACATCCCAAAAAATTTTAAACTCATCAGGAAATAGTACTAACACCTTTTAATTACGGCGCTTTATCTCAAAGCTTCAAGGCAGTGCCAGAATGGCAAAACATCACCTGCCTTACATTTTTTATTTGTATTTTTTTCATAAAATTTCTGTTATTTTCTTTAATAATATAGATATGTTTGTTTTAACTTCAGGTTGCTTCTTTTCATGTTCTTTTTGCTTTCTTTGCATGATTTGATTTCTATTGTTAATTATGGGTTTAAATTTACTTATTTATTAGCGACCCATTTGGAAGCTATTCTGATAGCGACCAAAGTCGATAGCTATTGCGTTTGTCCTGTCCGTCTGGCCGCGTCTGTCCTTCCTTAACAACTCCCGAACAGAAGGTCGGATCAACAAACGTATTTCACCATCGTGTTCTGCGGCCCAAAAACTGTAGGAATGGCATATTTACAGGGGTCATCGCCCTTCCCATGTTCAAGATATTTGGCATTGTTTTCATTGTATCCCCTCCTAAAAACTCACGAACGAAAGGCGGATCGAGAAACCGACTTCACGATCGTATTCAGAGACTCAATCAACGAAGGATTAGGGTATTTTCAAGGATTAGCGCCCCTATGTTCATGATATTTGACATAGTTTTCATTGGATTTCCGATATTAGCTTAAATGTTAGAAATACAACCATCTCATTTCAATTGTTAGCTGTAGCTTATGATTAAGGTTTCGGACTCTTATACCGAAGATTGTCAATTCAAATCTGTATGTCTACTTTTTTTTTTCTTTATTTTCCTAAATTTTTTTTTTTATTTTTCCTTACGTTATTGTACTTTCGTTTTTATTATTATTACTTTTAATTTTTTTTTATTATTATGAGTCGCTCTTAAATTTATGTAAATTTTATTCACTTATTCATTTGTGAGTAATGTAATCTTTGTTCTTATTTCAAATGATAGGTGGCTCTGTATTAGGCCTGGGTGCGTGGTTAGCTTTACGCCGTGGCTTTATTCCAATGTTCCTTCGTCTGATGAATTTACACGTGAGTCCAGCCATGATTGCAGCAGTGGTCGAAAGAGGCGCTTATGTATTTGTCTGCGCAGGTGCAATGGCCGTGGTTCTTGGCTTTCTTGGCTGTTTAGAAACAATCAGGGAATCCACATTTCTACTTTATATGGTAAGAATTCACTCTCATTATACAGGATGGGCATAATAGAATGGTGGTGTTCCAAAGAATGTATTTTCTGTATTGCTAAACATATACAATCATGACATCTCTCAATTATAAGCGCAATTGTTCAAGTTTCGTCACCCGGCACACATCCAAGCATTAGTCTAATTCCTGTCAGATGAAGCATGGCCGATGTGACTACTGATCTCAATAGGACGGCGCTGCACATATTTCTATCCTGATGTGCGACGCTTCCTCAATCATGTTCTTCCAGAGCACTGGATTGGATGTGCTACATCCATCTTCTGCAACGGCCACCACGATCCCCGGACCTACACCATGTGATTTCTTTCTATGGGGATACGTGAATGACAACTTGTACGTACTCCCAATGTGGACCCATCAGTGATCCACCCTTGCTTTGGAGGCCATCACACCTTACACGTTTTATTCTGGCAGGAATTAAACTACCGCTTGGATGTGTGCTGGGTGACGAAAGGTGCGCACACTGAGGGACTTTGAATGAAGGAAGACAACAGTATCTTGATAATTCAGATCCAGTTACAGAATATCTATCTAATAAAGGTATATTTATAGATAACTATTGTAGATTACAAATGACAATTAAAAAAATCAATTTTCAATAATTTACTCGTATAATTTTGAATTTATAAGTATTTCTATTTATAAGTATTTAAAAGTTTTATGTGTAGCCTAATTAATTGTGTCCAATGTTTTTATTTCTACTATTAATAAATATCAAATGCGTATCTCCTTAAGAAAAGCGTTGCTAGAATGCAATAATAATTGTTCCGTTGTTTTATTGTCATAGGACGGACTCTTGTGATAAGTCGCAAGTTATGATGCGGCTTTCGTAACTGTTCTAATACCAAGATTCGTTTTTCAAGTATTTGAAGTATTTTGAAATAATTAAATGTTTAATTTTTTTTTTTATATATTTAAATTATATTTTTCTCTCTTACAGTAAGGCCTATCCTTAATCGGTGTTCTGGGCATCCAATTGGCTGCGGGAGCGTATGGAGTCGCCATTCAGCGAAGAGTAAGTATCCTTCAACAGGAGTGTAGTACACAGGATATTGAAGAGCTTTTCTCGAAAACACCAGGGTACAGGTTGTTCGCATGAAAACTTTCGTTACTGAATATTACCCAAAGAATCGAGTGGTGGCGCTGTTGATGTCCGGTAGAAATAGGAAGTGGGGATAATTGAGTGAACTTTGAAATTTCAAATTAGAACATTGGTCATGTGGATAGATCTTTTGAAAAGAAACAACTTTTATTTAAACTTTTTTTCTTTAACGTTCCTTGTTTAGTCACAATTCAGGAAAAACTAAAATGATAGCGCTTGTCATCAAGATACTCTTCGAATAACATCCTGTATATATTCAACTGTTAATAATATTCTTAAATGATGCTCCAACAAACGATAATCAATGATCATCGGAAGCGCAGTGTTGCCTCAAAAGAAAAAATGAACAATAAAAAACTCACTAATGAAAAATTAGTTAGAAATTTCGTGTGTCAGCAATCCACCGGCCTCAATGAATTTTTTTAATGAACTTCTAATAAAAGAGAAAAATCATGGAATAAATAAACAACTGTGGAAGCTGATCTAGTAGGAAGTCCTTTGTTTTAAGGCTTTCCAAAAAAAAACTGAGGCTCATTAAATCAACCAATCAACGTGTGTGTCCTCATGTCTACCCACCCTCGTACCAACATCTTTTGAATTATTAGACGAATCTTCTTTAAACTTTGTATACATATTTAGCTGTGCCGGCGTGGCCGAGCGGTCTTGGCGTCGGTCTGCCGTGCTGGCATTGTATCGGCACCCGGGTTTGATTCCCACCCGTGGCTTGGCTGTTTCAATTTCCTTTCGTGTGTTGTTAGCCTCTTCATCACTTTCTCTTCGGTCTGACGTCATTCCTTAATGGCATCCTAAGGAAGGCAATGGCAATGAGTATCTTTCCCTTGAAATTCTAGGGAGTCTTCTAGGGGTTCGCCATCTAGAGCTCCCTGGAACACGGATGCTTCGATTACGAAGTTCGCATTTCGGTGCGTATCGTACCCACCATCATACATATTTAAGGATTACTTATTATTATCTAACTTTTATATTTGAAATCTTTTCCAAGTGACAAAAAGGCGATCAAAATTCCCAAGAAAAATCATTCTAATCTAAACAATGGATTTCTATCAATGTCGTAAGCAAAAGATATTAATTCGCTTAGTAATCCTATAATATCTGCGCGAACTTTGAATAGGAATAAAATTAATTGGATTCCGACTATTTCAGTAAGTAAACAGGCCTAAAGCAGATAGGATGATTTTTTTCCAGTCTACTATACCCTGGTGAACAGTCAGAAACATCGAAGGCATATCGAACTGTTGTGCGCTACATACGAAATAAATAATATTAAAAATAAATAGTGGTTAATTAAATGTGTGGTTAATGAATGCTATGTGTTGATCAACTATACAGTAGATCGATATATTTCAGTCGATGGTAAGCGTGTCAGGTTTTCACCTAGGAAACAATTGGAAAAAAAATGGATGGACATCTTGAAAATTTATGAAAATCTGGAAAAGGAGAGCAGACGCTGACTGCCTGCTGATAAGCAAGGATAAGATGTCCAAGCATTAGGATATAAGGAAAATTATATACTGCGCATGAGTGAGTTCATCTCTTATGACTATATACACTGTGGAGGCAGGTGATAGTTCCGTATATGGTGAACGACCTGAGCATTAGTGACTCCGCGTAATTCCGTTTATAGATTTTGAACATGGTGGCTGCTGAAAACAAATCTTTGTTCATTTGTGCAACAAAACCTTGAAAAGTCAATCATTTGAAATGTTTTTTGTTATTTCAAGTCATCGTTTGAGCAATGAAGATCTCCATTTTAAAACGGCTAAAACAACGGTAGCAACCCACAGCGACATTTTAGAAGCAACCAAGCAATAAACCTAGTGAAGAATGGAAATGATAACGATTGGTTTAGTGTGATCACGTGCCTCCACAGATATAGTGTGAACGGCCTGTAGTATTGCGCGATGATACGAATATGATGATGATATTGAAAAGGAGAAGGCTTCAGATCGTTGATTTTAATGTATTTCATAAGTTGATTATCATAATACAGCACAACTGTAATGTGTATTAGAAAAAATATATGAGAATAAAATTAGTTAACTTTTGAAAAATGCATTTTTATTTGATTTTCCTAAGAAAGTGAGGCTTATCAAAACAATCAGTCTGTGTGTTTGTGTGTACGTGTATGTATACGTACGTGTATCCCTTGCCCGTAATAACTTTTGAATTGCTGGATGGATCTTTATGAAACTTGACAAACACATTTAAGAGATTATCTAACTTTGTATTCTTTTGATTTTTTTTGTGCGGATGTTTATTAAGAAAGTATCGGGTGAAAATGACCAAACTTTCTATAGAAAGACTTTAGAATAGAAACAGTGGTATCTGCTTATATTCATTCGCTTAGTAATCCACTAATTTGCGTCGGCTTTGATATGATTAAAATTAAGTGTTCACCAACTTAAGTAAATATAACGGACTTAAAATTTTTCAGAAATAAAAAAATCAACAAATTACATCTAATAAATCAATTCATTTCACTATTTTCTGATGTATTTTTTTTCTGAGTTCTAGACACCACAGATAATTAGCATATTTTCAAATCTAACTTTTGCCTACACTTGGGTATCATTTCGATAGGCTTGTTTTATTCAGAATTACTATCTCAGTTCAAAATAGCTGCGAAAAGATAAATATTGTCCAAATGTATGATAGCACTGAATCCAGACTAAACAAGATCTAAGGTAATATTAATGAGGATCGCCATTTTGGATGAATTTGCTGAAATATGAGCGTTTATATTCTGAGTGAATAGATGATTATTTCATCAGGATAACATGCGAAGGAATGGAGTAAAAACAAGGAGTTGGTTGTTTTAAAAACCCTGCAGCATTTTAACGTTTTATAAATTCCCACTCGGTCCATGTCGACAAACGAAAACCGCAGAAATGTAGAATGTAGCTTTTTTTTTCACTTGCAAATAGATAAAAAAACTAGGGAACCTGTTTACAGTATCATATACGTGGGCCGTTATGGAAGTCATGGAACTATTTTTTTATCCACTGCAATTCCAGAATACACGTTTGAAAGCTTGTTGGGTATGCTTCTGATTGGCACCATTAAAGTGGTCTGGGTCAGTGAAGGAACGTCATGGGGGCAAGGAGATAATCGTATTTAGAAATAATCGTTTAATAAGGTAATGCAGTGTAGCCAAGGAAGAAAAAGGAAATCTCAATACACATTGCTAACATCCCTCAAAGTAATCTCCAAGATTGTCCACCGTACTTTGCCAGCCATTGGAGAATACCTTTGGCTGCATGTGACCTCTCGCCGAAACACCGTCAAAATTTCATCTTTGTTCGCAAGCGTTTCCCAAGCAACTGCAGCTTGAGTTTTGGAATCAAATCAAAGTCACATGGATTCAGGTCTGGTGAATACGAAGGGTGTTCCAAGACTTTCCATTCCCATCGACGTAACAAAGCCTGTGATGGTGCTGCTGTGTGACATGAAGCGTTATCGTGAAGAATGATGGCGTTGGACAGCAGTTATTATGTACACATCTGAAGACGAGAAATTCTCGAAACATGTTATGTGAAAGAAGTATATTTTTGTTTTTTAACATTTGTGTGTTATGGTCCCTTACATATATTACATTCTACACACGATGAATTACTATAAATAAGCACAATGCATATGTTTGTACTGTAATATGAAATGTGTAATAGAACATAGACCTAAAAGAATGACACAAGCGAAATGAATTCACAGCATAGAAATTGCTCATCTTAAAATATTTCCTTCCTTATCAATAGATATTTCTTCATCCTCACATTGTAAGAAAATGGCGCCGCATCCAATTCTTTGACACTTCTGCTGAGCGAGTCCTGCCAAGAAACAACCGAAAGAGCGGATCAACGTAATGAACATCAACATAATTGAAAACCACCGTACACTGAAAAGAGGGACCCTATCGTACATGAAGAAGTCTCAACATATTTCTTACTAATGAAATATTACCAAGCTCAATGTGCTCGCTAAGATCAGAAGCAAGAGTTCAAGTCCGATTTTGGACGATATTTATACCTACCTATTCCTGAATTACACAGGGTATATCAAAACTGTCAGTACAATTTTTATTGAGAGATAGGGAGCATCACGACAGTTCTCTGACGGGAACCTTCGGTGCTAGAGGGCGCTATTTAGCGGCGCTGCAATCTGCTAGAGAGGAAAATTAAGACAAATTAGAAAATAGCGACAAACCTAAATGAACGGAAATAATTTGTGAACAACATGTTTATTCAAAGAAGGTGCTCAAGTTGAGGCCGATATCAGCAATTCAGCCACGATAACGTCCAAGCATCGACTGCCGTACATTTCAAAAGATTCCCGGCATTTCGCGAACAGTTGCAGCGGCGACATCGATTCTTGCATCAAGTAATTTCAAGTGAATCAATAGGAGTCTCGAACAATGTATTCATGCGTTCTTGATACAAGTTAAATCGGACAACGTTGGTGGCCAGGCAACAGCACCCTACAGCACCGAAGGTTGCCGTCAGCGGACGTAAATTCATAGACGTAAAAGGTTTATCTTGGTGCTCTCTATCTCCCATTAAAATTGACCCGGATTAAATTTATTTAATTAATAAACGAAAGAATCTACTCATGAATGCAAAGATAAAGAACTCTGCTACCAGCTCGTTTTTGAGAAAAACGAACAAAAACAATAAAAATAATCCAAAACAAAGAGTTAAAAACGAACAAACCAGATTTATACTCTTATAAAACTTACATTTAAATGCAAAAACTGAATCCAATGAATAAACTAACACTGAACATTATCCACACTAATTGTTGCAACGGGATTCTTCCCTCCATTTAAGAAAATAATAAAAAAAAATAATCAGTTAAATAAACTAAACAGCTTTGAACAGTTTCTCTGAAGAAAGTTCTTTACTAAAGTTTGTAAGTCTTCCGTTGAGAATGCACAGGTAATAATAAAATAAAGAAATTTGCTAGCAAACACATTTAAAAATAAGCCATAAGCTTATTGAAGTTTTACACTTACAAGTTATTTTTCCATCGCGGTGCACCACGGGAACCTTGATCGCGTAGCACAACAGCTGACTCACCTGTGTGTCCATAATACTCAGATATTTTCGCAGGATTAACGGATACACTTCACTCGTGTAAAACACCGAATTACTTAGAAGCAAATGTCATTGGCACTTTCTCCATTTCGGGGTTTCAATATCCGAGAGACATTCCGATTTCAGCAAACAATTTGGCGGTAGGCTAGCCTCTGCAGTGGGCTAACCCGGACCGACCGACTTCCTCCTGAAAAATGTTTCGGCGTCCTAAAACTTCACTGTCATTCAATTGCGTCGGATTAGCAGGTTGCCGAAACCAAGGCGATCGGGGTGGCTAGCCAGCGTCCTTCCGGCAGTTTCAACGAAGATTTTTCGTGGCTCCGCCGTATCTAATGTATTCGCAGGCCGGCGATTTCCTCGACAGGCCTGCGGGTCTTTGAGCAGTTGAAACACACACAGGGTCGGTACCTCGTATCTGCTACCTGACCGTTCACTTCAGCTTTCATCATCATTCTCATATTTAAACAAAAATAATAAAATTTAGCAAAAATAAAAATTTAAAAAAAGCAAATTAATTGGGGAGACTACATCTTACTCGAATTTTCGGCTCAGAGGCTCCGATTTATATATATTTTACAGAATCCAAAAATCAAAATATCAAATAAGAACCAATAAGGAAGAGGGTGACATCAGATCAACAAGTGACAAAGGAGTAGTTAATTGAAAGATTAATGACCCAGGGGAAATCAAACTAAAAGAAAGTTTTCAAGTAAACAGAGTAATAAAACAGAAACAAGGAGGAAATAATAAATTAATTAAAGAAAACGGAAAACAAGATGACAGAAAAGGTGAAAAAAAGATAAACATGATTCAAAACCCAAAGTCGAAAGTAAAATAAAATAAAAAATGAATTGAGAATAAAAAATTACCGTAACAAAATCTGTGTAGAGAGTTTTGATACACCCTGATGATAAGTTTGTTGACGTGTTTAGAAAATAAATAGATTTGTATTTTCCATTCTATTCAATGCTTCATTGATATCATTACTAATATCCCCAGTGACAAATTACTGTTTTTTTTGTACTGCATATTCTATCTTGTACTCCTATTAAACCATCCAGATAATTAATCTTGTTGTTTTCTTCTTCTTGTTTTGTGTATTTAATATGTTGGCTGGTAGAGTTTATCTGGATATCACACTTGAGAACCAAGATAACAAAATTTCATATGAACACTACACCAAAGACTTCCAAAGCAAATACTTCATCAACTACAATTCAGAACATAATATGAAAATTAAGAAAGCTGTAATCCAAAACACACTTGAAAGAATAACAACCTACACTAGTAATAAAGAGAAATGGAATGACAAAATAACCAATTTTAAGAAGATCTTAAGAATTAATGAGTACCTAGAACCATTCAACAATGGATGTCTCCAAAGATTTGAAAATAAAACCAATTCACAGCTTTCAGGAACAATCGACCTAAAGTGTCGAACTGGGCCGAACATTGCATCACAAACAATCACAACCCAGACCCGAAAGTCACAATTCTCTACAAAATTCAAAACAAACATACTAGGTACCTAATCGAAGCATGTGTCATAAAAACCTTCCAATGCATAAATAAAGACAAAGGGTACATGGTAAACCCATACACACTGTCATATTTCCAGGACATGATAAAAAATCAGAGAGAAAAATTTCAGTGAACCAATAATACCTTGTTAGCAACAATTGGTTATGTTAAAATGTTTTTGATAATAATTATAATACATTGTTACATTGTTAGTAAATATAGGTTGTGTTTAATCATTAATAATTGATTTTAAAAAATGTCTTTAATTATTGTAACATAATATGTCTGTATCGTGCACACCAGTGAATGTAGTGGAGTTAATCTTTGTTATTTCAAAAAGGTTTGAAAAAGCGGGAAGATGGTATTCTCCGTGAAATATCATCATTAATATAATAAAATGAAATTTATCCGTAGATGGAGTTTTTTAATCTACTGGGTTTTTTTAACTGAAAATTTAGTATTAAGATAATTATATTTTAATCTTTTGATTATTGTAGAAGAAGAAAAAACATTTTTTTAATAGGTAATACCAGACTTCTTAACATTTATTAGCTATTTTTTGGTAAAATATATTTTACGTAATTCTTATTTTCTTTGTATCTTTGTAGAATGGATGTTGTGGTGTATAAAATTATACAGATTTCTTCAACGCATCCAAATGGCAACAGGAGAAAGCCTATCCTAAGCAATGTTGTCACTTGACTGCAGATATCCAAGACAACGATCTATTCGATATCAACTGCCCTGAAAGACCCACACTCAAGAATTCTTATTTCCTGAAGGTAAATGTATAAAGACTTCAGTTATATTCAATAATTTTTATTGATTTAATAATAAAAATTTTAAAAAACAAAATTAGTAATAACGCTTCTTAGAAATCTTTAAAAATTCTAAAAATACAAAAGCTAAACACATAAATATTGTCTTCCATTTGAATTACTGATATATTTTATACAGACTGTAGAATAAATCATTAAAGACTGAAAAATTTATTCCAATACTTTTTGGGTCAATATTTTCTTTTAAGAAATTGTTTATGTCAGTGTTTCTCAAATTGTGGAGTGACCTTTTTTTTTATTTTGATAGTTTGAATAGCAATTAACATAAGACAATCACATAAATTTTGCTTAAAATGCTTTTGTTTCTATTTAAATCGCAATCTTGTTGCAAAAATGGACGTTGCATTCACATCACGTCGAAGGATCCCTGACCCAATATTCTCCGAAATTTCTTCACGAGTTCTCGTATAATTAGTAACAATTTTCTTTTTTCCTGGATGCTAGTCTGTTTTGACTAAATCAATGCTGCAGAAATATGCCATAAATACTGGAAAACTGATCCTCTTAGAACCTCTTAGGGCCTTGGTAAACGTCATCTTGAAAACAAGATGGCGTTGCAATGGTCCCTGAAATAACAATTGTTTATATGGTAATTTTCCACACACACTATCTAAAAGATTTACGCATTATTATTAATACCGAGTTTTGTCTTGAAGATTTGTATTTTTTTGGCTAGTGTGGATATAAACAAGTTTGTAGCAAGTTTGAATTTTTCTGTATCAGTCATTAAGTTAACAGCATTAAACGTAGAACAGGAGGCGACTGAAGGAAAATATGCGATTCATAACTGTTCCGAGTTACATAGATTTATTCTTTTCATGTTTTTTGTTTCGATGATCTCAGCTATATTTTGTTTTTTTGGGTTGGCAGATAGGATATTTGCTGCTGTTGGTATTTTAGATTTTGTTTAACATTTCTCTTGGCAAGAAGGCTGCCGATCTCTGGATTAGACAAAAAATATATAAATGATATATTATAATAATTGGTAGCAATCGTAGTATCCTTATATATTATTTCTCAAAGGTGTTTCCGTGTCGGTACGCCATATCTCCCTTAATACTTATTCAAAATCAATGATTGAGATATCATTTTCAAGATTACATCCCCCGCTATTGATGAAAAATAAATAAATTGTTTAAAATTAATGTTTTCGTTAAAAAACTTTATTTTATAACCTTTTTTATAAGAAGTCGACACGCTTTAACAGAAGTGACTTATTTTTCGAAACCGAAACAACATTTCAAATAATGCTGAAGCGTTGTAAGCTTCAAATATATCCTTATTTTGAATATAAATGCACTTTAAAATGATATTTCATCGTTTATTTAATAAGAATAGATAAAAAAAGAACAAAGATTTATATTTCAATAAAAATAAACGATTTATTACAATAAAAAACATAAAAATTTGTCAACTTCTCATATATTATTTCTCAAAGGTGTTTTTATTTTCCTTAATACTTCATCAAAATCAATGATTGAGATATCATTTTGAAGATTTATGATCACGGCTAATGACGAAAAATAAAAAAAATTGTTTAAAATTAATATTTTCGTTAAAAAACTTTATTTTAAAAATCTTTTTATAAAAATGTAGAAGGCGCCATCTATTGACATTCTGTTCATTGATTTATTTCCACATTACCATTCGGTGACTGATCAATTTACCATGCTAATTATTCGCATGGGTCAACTAGTAAAGAAAATTTTTGGAAAATGTCCTAATATATTTAAAATTAATTTCGAGGCCATTTTGATGACCAACTCATCAAAAAAAAGTGTATTTTTAAATTTTTGCATAATTTTCACATTTCTTTTTATCTTACTAAGATAATATATTAACTATGTATTAACATATACCGGGTGATTCATGAAGTACTTTAAAGTACTGGTGGTTTTCACCGCCCCATTTCTTTTAAACTACTGCTCATAAAAATCTGAAACTTTTCATATAAAATCGTTAAACATATAAGAGTTATATTTTCATGTTATTATTTATTCATTATTATTGAAATTCATTTTATTTGCGTTCAAACACCCCCAATATATCGTATATTTAAATAACTGTTGTGATGTTGTTTAAACTTTAAAAGTGTGGATCCAATATTCAAAAGATACAGAAACCTAGTTAGGAAAATTTATTCTAAACACTTTTGTCATTAATTCCTTTGTTTAATTTAAAAAGAACTGTATTTTTTTGAAAATGCATTCTGACAAATGACTTTTTTGGGAGACAGTCAAATAATTTTTTTGGATAATAATTTCGATATATTGGGGGTGTTTGAACGCAAATAAAATGAATTTAAAATTTAAAAGATATGGGGCGGTGAAAACCACCAGTACTTTCCAGTATTTTATGAATCACCCGGTATATGTTAATTCATTTCAATGAATTTTCACATAAGTTAAGATTTAATAGAAATTAAATAATACTAAAGTTTTATATATATTATTGATAATAATAAAACACTAATTTTTTAGGGCTACCTAGATGCATTAAAGACCTATTTCATATTTCCTGCTCCCGTAGCTGCTCCTATTTGTATAGATCTTGGCCTTGTACAGGTAAAGTAAAACTTTTTAGAGTTTTCTGTTTAGATTTTCAATTATGTTAATTTTTCTGATGATTTTTTTGATGTTGTGATTTTCATTCCTTATAAATAAACCTTTTGTAAGGGACCCAGCGCTGTCCTGTGTATAGAACGTAAAGAATGATTGCTCAGTCGAATAGCTCAAACCCAAAATAAATTATTTTGATTTTCGTTGGTCTTGTTCCTAAAGGGTCGTTAGTGTTAATCAATTTTTGATCGACTGGAAACCAAACTTAGCTAAAATGATCTAATTAATGAACTTTCCGATTTTGGTTTTGAACTGGCTTCAAATGCATAGCAAACAAACAAAACCCAGAGTTGTACAGAGAGGGAAGGCTGAGGAGCTATGCAACCACCACCCCCTCGGCATTCTCGAAATTACAGTGGGTTTCTTCTTTTTTTATTTTGGTTGGATGGTGGCTAGGGGGACCTTGGGTTTTCTTTTTTTTTTTTGCAGTTAAAGGTCTGCTCACCAAGATATGAAACCCTATATGGGTGAATCTACAGAAAACCTGTAATTCGTGTCACAGAGCAATAAATTGAAAATGATTAAAAATATTTGTCATTTTTCAAAATCACACATTGAAGTACAAAATATACTATAGTTTAGTATAATTTTTTTTTTTTTAAATCTTATTGAATTTCCAAAAAAAAAGTTGTCCACAGAAGATTCGTCACTTCCGTGGACTGTTACAAGCTACAGTTGGATAGCTTCTAAAGATCCAAACTGCTTTATTTTTTAATATTTTCCAAATAATATATATATATTGTGAAATCAGAAAATAATTAAATTTAACATAATATTGAGTGAATTTTTTTTTTACAAACTATCAGTAAAATTTTTTTCCAACCTCAAGACTTGTCACAAGGTGTAGCCATCGCTTTTGTGAAAATTCCTAAACTTTCTAAAAAATCCACCCGATGCGCTAGTTGTCTTCCATTTCACTTAAAAACAAAAGTTTACACGGCGATTTTGGATTCGGAACTAATTTTATTCGTCTGAGTCGCACATTTGTCAGGAAAATTTTACCTTTTTATTCATTTTTCGTCATTTGCACAGCTCATCCCATCACTTCGGTGGTCTTGTTTAGAACCTAATTTTTCTATGGAAAAATGATTATTTCTAGGCCTGATAATTGAAATATCGTAAACTTAATTTTCTGAATGACATGTGTTCCTAACCTCAAAACGAAGAGCACATGGGTCAAGAAACATATACCGGTAGTGCAGTCTTTAGGTACTTTTTGGGTGCAAAAGGTTGAGGAGTTTTGAAACTTGGCAGAAATGTAAACTTGAGTGCCCTACATATGACGCTAAGTTTGCGACCTCGAGCGACCACCGCTCGCGCCGCCATCTTGAAAAAATGGCGCCCAAAATCATTTTTTGGCATATAACTCCGTTCCTATAGGTTTTAGAGAAAAAGTTTCTATTTAAAAGTTGGAGACAAAAAATGTTGCTACAAAGTTGCTTATATACATTTTTTTTGTCAGACTAATAGTTTCCGAGTGACAGGGCCAAACAATAGAATGATTTTTTTTTTGAAATTGCAGAAAAGCGGCATTTTCAAGCAACGTTTTACCAATTATCCGCCAATTAGCGTACCTAAAGTAGCTTTACCTACTAAATAAATGTTTATATATAGATTGGAAAGAGACTGGAACGGAACGTTTCGTCCCGTTTAGGACTTATCAGCCAGCCAACCTGATGACAGCTCAAAAGGCGAATTCTGTCTCTTAGCGTTGTGCCTTCGTTTGTTGCCCATTTCTTGAAATTTGCAGGCACATGAAATCTCGTTTTCATTTTGAACACACGGTTCGTTTATTTATAATTGCCTTTATTAAATTCATGTTGTTCCTAGCGTATGCAATGTGACCAGAACGATGTGACAAAGATTGCTGAATGGCTGTTGCAACATAATCCGTGTCCGCTAGAAGACAGTTTGTTCTCCATCAACAGTCCGTTGGTGATGAAACATTAAATTTCATGGCACAAGGCACAAGAAATAGGTGCTGCAGCTATTTGAAGACACTGGGCAATAATTTGATTCGATAAATTTCCAGCGTAAAGGTGCAGTGCTTTCCTTGGGAGCAGCAAAAAGCAGTGTCAAAGTCGATAATCTTCCTATTTCCATCAATCCCCTGTTGTTGTTTCAAAGAATATGTATTGCCAAAAAGAGCAATGAAGAATTGAAAGGTTATTTCACATTTGAACTCGCCCCATTCCCCCTATCAGTATTTAGTGCGGATGGTATGCGAAAGGGAACTCGTTTACACACCGGCGCGTTTTAGCGGGTTGAGCGGCGCGTTTTGTTAACATGGTATCCCCAGGTGGGCCTACAGTAGTCCACGCTACAACCTCACATGCGAGTTTTCTGTCGTTTTGTCCCTGGTTCACTATATTCACTATCTTTAGAATTTTGTTTGTACCCCATCGTCTCCAACATCCACTCCAACGAAACAAGGATGTCATCAACTTCGTATGGGTCTTCGGAATCGGAATCTGTTACCAAATTTGGAATGTTTTCACATGCTGTCCCATTACAATATAGACACAAGACCGAGCACTTTAAACCCGTTTTCCGACATCGACATGCTCTTGCACAGCCTTTTTTACATTTAGAGGATATCAGTTTCAAATGGTGTCGGTGGCTGCTTCTGACGTAGCGCGAATAGCATCGAGCCCAAGCCTCGTTTTCTGTTAGCCGTATTGCTCAGGATCTCTTTCACTGCCACATTACATCGCGACTTGGTGGTACGTTCGCGGACAATGCTGCCTTGCAGCATTTCTTGAGGGTGGCAGCAACGCGAGATTAAATATGTTCTTTGTTGACGATATTAAATTATTTTTCTCCCCAAGAAATAATTTAAAACTGAGTTGTAGTTTCAAATTTCAGTGAAAGGAAAAAAAAAATTAATTGCTTGAAAATAAATTTATTTTATTTTTATTTTTTTTGACTGTGAGCAAAGTGGATTGGCCATAATTTAAATATTCAAATAATCTTTATGACGTCATGTCACTCAACATGTGATTAGTGAGTTGAGTCGTTTGGTGGCTGCAGTGCAGTTGAAGTCTGGATGTCAGTTGAATTGGATGGCTCTGGTCCAATCGAACGCTCCGAGGTTGAGCGGGAATTCTAAGTGTATCCAAAGGGGAAGCAAGTATTGAAGTCGTCTCCCTGAAGTAATGGTCCGCGCTAGGCTTGCGTCGGCAACTGAGAAGTATGAGGAAATACAACCTCTATCGTAATGATATTATGGATACGATTATCGAAAAGAAGAACCAGACTAAATAGGAAGAATAAAGCTGAAATTCAGAAGAAAGTAAATCGATGACTAAACCGTGAAGTCAGGCGAGTTCATTTCGAATTAAGGGATGAAGTAGAACGAAGCCGATAAAATAAGAAGACGTGAAATCTCAGCTAATGCCACAAACTGTAACCTGTAAGTTTCAAATAGAAATTCAGTTAAGAAGATAGAAGTTCATTACACTAAAGTATTATAATTATTGGAATTGAATTTATCGATAAAGAATATCGAAGGGTTTCAGAGAACTTTGATAATAAGTCGTTTAATTTCCCAAACATTGCAACGCAGACGGAACGGAAATTATCGTTCGGAAGTAACAGCGTTCAATTGAAGGAAATAGGAGTCCGTACTTTTAATTGCTGTATTATAGAAGTCAACCGTTAAGGATAAAAGATAATTATTCGAACGGAAGCGAGTTTTGAATCCAGAAGACGAAGGAAGACCCATTCTGCTAACGAAGGGAACGGGAAACCTCAGGAGAGACCAAGTCGTCTAGAAGTTATTCCGAAAAGAAGAAACCGTCGCAGTTTCCAAAGTCATCGGATATTCAGAAGAACTGAAGTAGTTTGCTTGTTGAGTACAAGTATTTTCGTTTCGTTCAATTTGAAACTATTTAATATATAAGGTGAGAAGCCAACACCTTGTGCTTCAACGAAGATTTACAGCGAAAGTTAAAGTGTGATTTATAATATCTAAAGGTTTCCATTTGAAACCTAAGTGCTTATGTGAAGTGTATTTATTCTACAATTGTGCTTCTATCAAGTGAGAGATAAGGAGTCAACAAGGATATATCTCATTGAAGTCAGCTACTGTAAGTTGATTTATTCTATTTTTTCTAGTGGCGAATTTGATAAATACAAATATATGTATAGAACACTAATTTCTATTTACATGAATCCTATGTGATAGTTAATCGTAGTATTGAGGTTTAGCGAATTAACAAGTGAATAGTGATTAGTAGAAATTGTAGTTTCATTATGCTTACCTGAACTGATAAGTTAGTGAGTAGAAAACTAGTACATTTATATTTTTCCACATCGGTGAAAAGCCATATTGTGCAGTGCTAACTGTAACTTAATTTGTACGTTAGTATTTATGTAAAGTAAATTTGATTGACTAAGCGTGCAATAGTAATAGGACTTATTCAGTTAAATAATTCCAAATACATACAAGTGGAAATAATATAGCTTAATATATAAGTAGTTAAACATTGTATTTAGTAATTCCTATAATAGGATATAAATATGTTATAGTTAAAAGTTTAGGAAAAGAATCCATAGTTGTATACTGAAAGCTAAAAGTATTTGTAATGCTAGTAGATGAATTTAAGAAAGAGTTATTGTTATTAGATAGTCAGGACGTTGTGATCACACTCCTTATTATATTTGTAAATATTGTTAATCTCATATGTTTCATTCATTAAATTTTTTTAAAATATACACTAAACTTGCTATACTCATTTTGTGCACTCTGTTCATTAAGTATGCGTTCTGCGCAAATATCGCAGCATTCTTGGACACATACTTCACAAAATGTTAGTAGCGAATGTAATCTAATGTGTCCGTTGTAGATGATCCGCCGTACAGTGCCAATAAGAACGCTTCTCCAGCTGCAGCGCGAGGATCCACATCTGCTTCGAGGTCCTGGAAGTTGCTACAGTGTCAAGCAATGAGTCGTTTTTATCCAGGAGACTGAGGAACTTCAATTTTCTTTGGTTAAAGAGAGCAGAGGTGATGTCACAACCACTGATTGCATGTAAAAACAAAATGTTCTTCGCAACAGCTTCCTTATGTCTCAAGCTCCGCGTCGAATAAAGCGTTTCCGCAACTTTTCCCCTCGCCGGTTTCACTAAAAAAATATTGTCATAATCTCTTGCTTTTGCAGTTGAAAGAACCAACAAATCTATATCTTTTCCGACAACGAAAACACGCGTAAATGACGACGTCCTGTCGATGGCTGTCTGAATGATGAGAAAATCCATTTCTGTTACTGCCTGCTTCACTGTGTAATTTTGATCTATAAACTTCGTAATTAACATGGAAATTAAATGTCTTTTGCTAGTATCGCTCACCAAGAATCGTTCTTGCGAAACAGGTGGAATCATCTCTTCATCGAAAATTACATCAATGGATACATGTGCTCTGGAGTGTCGATATCTTTCTGCACTTTTCGTATTCCGGCTAGCTGCATTCGCTGGATAACCGTCAAAGATTTGACTGCATTAGGACTACAGTGTCTTTGGACATATTGCACGTAGTTCATGTACATTGATCCGTACGAATCATTGCGAGGCTATAACACTCGAAGCAACAAAAATCCGCCGTCCAGTAGATCCAGTTGTTATCCAGTTGTACAGGCTGGTCCACTGAAGAAAATGCATTGAACAGTGACAATTTCGTTCTCTTTCGCATGCCATCCGCAATAAATACTGATAGGGTGATTAGGGCAAGTTCAAATGTGAAATAACCTTTCAATTCTTCATTGCTCTTTTTGGCAATACATATTCTTTGAAACAACAACAGGGGATTGATGGAAATAGGAAGATTATCGACTTTGACACTGCTTTTTGACACCGACTTTGACACCGCTGGAATTTTATCGAATCAAATTATTGCCCAGTGTCTTCAAATAGCTGCAGCACCTATTTCTTGTGCCTTGTGCCATGAAATTTAATGTTTCATCACCAATGACTCCACTGTTGATGGAGAACAAACTGTCTTCTAGCGGATACGGATTATGTTGCAACAGCCATTCAGCAATCTTTGTCACATCGTTCTGGTCACATTGCATACGCTAGGAACAACAGGAATTTAATAAAGGCAATTATAAATAAACGAACCGTGTGTTCAAAATGAAAACGAGATTTCATGTGCCTGCAAATTTCAAGAAATGGGCAACAAACGAAGGCACAACGCTAAGAGACAGAATTCGCCCCCTGAGCTGTCACCGGGTTGGCTGGCTGATAGTCCTAAACGGGACGAAAGGTTCTCTTCCCAATCTCCATATAAACATTTATTTATTAGACAAAGCTACTTTAGATACGCTAATTGGCGGATAATTGATAAAACGTAGCTTGAAAATGCCGCTTTTCTGCAATCATTCTACTGTTTGGCCCTGTTACTCGGAAACTATTAGTCTGACAAAAAAAATATATATAAGCAACTTTGTAGCAACATTTATCCTCTCCAACGTTTAATCAGAAACTTTTTCTCTAAAACCTATAGGAACGGAGTTATATGCCGAAAACTAATTTTGGGCGCCATTTTTTCAAGATGGCGGCGTGAGCGGCGGTCCCTCGAGGTCGCAAACTTAGCGTCATACTTAGGACACCCAAGTCTATACTACTGCCAAGTTTCAAAACTCCTCAACCTTTTGCACCAAAACATCTTTTTTTGTCTGTTATGACTTGACTAATAAGTATTCGTCACTTCCGTGAACATCACTTCCGTGGACATTTAGGGTCCCTGAAAGTGAGAATCATCAACAAAAGCGGCTACTATGTTTTTCACGAAGAATTGTCTTTCATTTCCAGTCTTTGTTAAATGCCAATAAGGATATTTATAATTATATAAATATATGTAATATATGATATATGTAATTACCTACTTACATTTTTTTAGACGTTTAAGATTGACAGTCTGATTCATTTTTATTGTACAGGATTTTCTCTTTTGATAAAATGTTCTTTTAATTCATAAATTATAGTCTTCTATTTATTTATTTCATAGTTTTCCAACGTAAATTCACTTTTTCGAATATAATTTATATTAAAATTCGACATCGTTATCAACACAAGTCACTTCTGTGGACATAGCCTACCATAATTTTTTTTTTTTAAATAACCAAAATGCGTTGACCTGAACCACATATATCATGGATGTAAGAACGTCCAAAGCAATCATCTCAATTTTTTTGAAAAGGAAATCTTGCATTTTAAAATCTCAAAATTGTTTGACTGAAATTGCAGGTTTTCTGTAGATTCACACATATAGGCCTCTGGGACTATCTATACATATTTTATAGATATAGAACATTAATTTACCCATCTTCATTTAAAACTGGCAAGTACAAATCGAAATGTCAACAACAAATTGTAATAAAAACTCAAGAATAAGAAGCTTAAAATTACCAATATTGTTTATTTATTTTTATACCGTGTTCATATACATATGGTTGTTTATCTCTTACAGAAAGGAATGAAATTCCAACCTTCTTTATGTAAAAATTCGCTGCTTTGAAGATTATTTAAGCATTTTATTATTCGATTCCTACCTATACATCCAATCCTGTTTTTATACGGTATGTACATTCCAAAGAATATCGTACGTACGTACGTGTTGTGGAAATGGAAATACTCGGTAACCAAACGAGTCATTACATTCATCCACTATGGGGTAATTTTCTTACGGTTCTAACGTGTGGCTCTTTCTATGTTTTACAACCCCTCATAGAATTTATACGGAAAATAAATTTATATCAACAAGTTTATTTGGGCCATATGCAGAGCTTATTATTTTCCCTCATTAGCCACCGATATACTATATATATCCATTTAGTTCCTATAATTAAAATTGCCCTAAATAAATTGATCAAAACTGTATTTTCACAAAACTTGTATAACACACATTTATTTTTCAGCTTAACACATATATTTAAGTTCTTATTATTTCAAACAGTATTCTTCATATAACAGTTCTATCAATAATAAAATCCTGGTATCCTATACTTTATTATATGTCGACAATTTAGATATAGTTTTTGGCTTTTCACCTAGTGAAATAATAAAAGTCCGCAAATTATCTAGAATTTTCTTTCTAGATATTCTAGCTTCTCACCTAGCCTTCTAAAACAAATTGTAGCTTTGTATCTAGAAATAGTATATCTACGTATCTAAAGCTATCACCTTGCGTATGTCCTATTTCACTGTATGTAAATAAATAGATAGAAATGATATTTCTACTTTATCTTCTATAAAGTTGACACTAATCATTTCTGACTATTCAAGAAATCAGTTAAACTGTTTATATGTTCTTGTGATTCATTTCGGTGAACTTGACGATCTATGATAATTATAAATGTTCTATCTCTGGATCTGTGGTATATTCTTGTACCGCGAATAAAAATAAATGAGTCTCTACTTACATCAATCCTTGATATATAACTATTATGAATATTATCTTCTGAGATCACTAATAAATCTTCTTCCGGGATTGCAAGTCAAGTAGCCGTTTTTCGAATAATTATCCATTCGAAAAAGTGTTCCATCCAGACGAGAAAAGTATTATACCTTTCCGATATATTTATTTACTGTGAGATATTCACTCATTGATGTCGGCGTGGGAGTAAACCTGAATACTATAAATATAAAATATAATTAATTATTAATTCAACTATCACATTGAAGTAATAAAATCTCTTCACTATAAGAAGTCAATATTTAGGCCTATTTCAATTCTCATTTTATCAACTTCCATTCGAATGTCAAAATAGAAGAAACACTTATCTTCCAATTTCCTGTATATTTCATATTTTCTTCTATATCCAAGATTCTATATGACATCGATCCTTCATATTATATGAGTTCTTATTTGATCGAAATCCATTTAATATAGTTTCCTCCACTATCTCGCCTTCCGGTTGTCATTCCGCCATTTTTTTTTCAATTACTTGTTCTTCATTTCAAAAACAATTAAAAATTCTTCCGCTCTCGCGTACGACGTATCACTATTGCACGAGCTTATTACACACTTCTATTGTTGTAATTACTTCGCTCTTGTCAATAATTAAACTGAATTCTCTTCATATATTAGATAATAAAAAATCGTCGTTGTAAAATGTAAGTTGAACTAAATTTTTTATATTATTTATTTTAATTCACAATAACGATTGTGAATTTCCACAGTACGCTTTTTTAACTATGTGAATAAAAGATGCAGTATGTATATAGAATTGAGCATATCCATCCATATTTTATTTAAAAAACATAAATCCATTTTTAATACATTCTTTTTAACAAATTTTCAGAATAGTTTTTTTTTAATCCGAGTAAATAAAAAACATAGTTGTAAAAGCAGGACTACTTCATTTTTGTCAACCGTGTTATTTCAAAACCGTGTAAAAACAGGATTGGATGTAATTGAAATTGAAATTCATCATTTTATTTTATAGTATGAATAGCAATGATACTATAAAATTTTTTTTTGGGGGGGAAAATTAATGGCCCAAAATTGAATAAAAAGTGCAAGTAAAATGGATTCATGTTAGAATGAGACGTAATGAAATAACGACTTGAAATTGGATCATATGACCAAGCGTCAAAATATTCTTTTTTAGATTATTGCTCCATCTACTAGCAAAAGGTGTAAACTCTTTATTAAAAATTTGTTCCTGTTTGCTGTTTAAATATAATTCTACAGAAAATTTATTTTAAATGAACGCTAATCGACTAGTCGTAGCGAACAAAATTTGTATCATGTGTCTAACGACCTTTCTGGCATGGTCATTTGATTTGAAATTCATATCATCATCATGTGCGGTATATTTCATTTTGATATATAGCATTCTTCATTCCATAAAAAAATGTGAATTAGTGCATCAGCTTTTGAGTTTATGCGAATATCTCAGAATCGGATTTTGGCGCTTTGGTGCTTGGTGACTCAAAACACCTCCAGTTGTGACCTACGCCAGACGATTGCGATCACAAAACAAGTACGTTTTAATAAAAAAAAACCCATCTGGATTGGATCTTTTCATATTGAGTTATTGTGAACGGATTAAGAGTTATTTCGTTTTCTTTAACATTCTTTGATGCTAACAAACAACAGGGAGATCAAATTGTTTACCAAGTGACATCCTCGAACAGTTGTTTCACGCTCTTTGGCGATCATCAGCCAAGAGCAGACAGGAGCACTGCGCTTCCGATGATCATTATTTGATGCTATTTGGTCCTCATTAAGCCATTTTTGATCAATGTACAGGTAATCAGATGATATTTCTGTAATATCATACCTGTATTCTTATCACTAGACAAGCGGACAAGAACCTCCTTCATCTTAAATCTGGGGGCACGGCAGTGCCCCCGCCAAGACGAGGCGAAGGCAGGAAGGGCACTACATACCTTTCTGGAAGTGTTTCGTCGTATTTTCGAACCCTCATAGCTTCGGCCTGGATAATACTAGAGAGCTCAAATTTTCAGGATAAGATGCAGTTACCATACTAATGAAATACGATAAGTTTCATTTATCTAGCTTTTATACTTTGGATTTTATTAAGATCTGAAATACGTCGTACCCTCAATGCTTCGGCCTAAATAATACTGTTTAATAATGTGATTTCTTACAAAAGTGCAAACAGCTTGTATGTACAAGTTGACCAATAGAAAAACAGATAAGTAGGATATTGAAAAAAAAATCCATTTTCTAAATAAACTTAAAACTAAATTTAGTTGTAATAGATAATCCCACCCAAAACATTTCATGTAAAATAAGTTGCCAAGACTCACATGCTCATAACGCTTTCACTGTTAAAAAGTTATCAGATCTCATCCTACAAAAAGAAATGAAATCCCATCCAAAACATTTCATGTAAAATAAGTTGCCAAGACTCACACGCTCATAATGCTTTCACTGTTAAAAAGATATGAGATCTCATGTAGAGCCAAGCCCCTAACTCTACAAGGCCTAACTCTAAAAACCCTATATCTTGATCAAAAAGTATGGCTTGGCCGTTTTATGGAACTATTTCATCCCACCCAAAACATTTCTTGTAAAATACATTGCCAAGATGCTCATAACGCTTTCACTGTTAAAAAGTTATCAGATCTCATGTAGAGCCAAGCCCCTCACTCTACATGTCTAACTCTAAAAACCCTAATATCTTGGTCAAAAAGTATGCCTTGGCATACTCCATATCCTTTACATAACTCCATGGGATTATCTGTGCGACAGCCACGAAACGGCCAAGCCATACTTTTTGACCAAGATATAGGGGTTTTAGAGTTAGGGCTTGTTGAGTTAGGCCTTGTAGAGTTAGGGGCTTGGCTCTACATGAGATTTCATATCTTTTTAACAGTGAAAGCATTATGAGCGTGTGAGTCTTGGCAATTTATTTTACATGAAATGTTTTGGATGGGATGTATTTTTTTTTGGAAGACATTACTGCTAATGTTGAATTATTATCGATTTGTGTTCATTAACTTTCTGATTTTTGTGTAGTTGTTCGGGATCATTTTAATGTTATGTCTGTGTTGTGAGATAGACGCAGTGAAAGTGAGGGAAGCGAAGGTTGTCGTATGGAACTCTGAAGGATTTTTTCGAGATAAATATGGGACATCGAGGCAGTGTCAGTATCATTACAGTTCTCCATATTATGTGGATGCCGATAGGACTATTTACGTTCAATAATACGAGATCAACAAAAAACTGGACCTGAATGACCTTAGAAATATTTCATCTTCTAAAAGAAAAAAAATATTACAATATCCATCTTTTCATCATTTCATTTATAGTAGGTTGTCATTCACTGTAATATTTTAATGAAAAATCAAAATATGTAAATATTATTGTTATATTGTTCCTTAGATTTTATTATTTGTTATATTTACATAAATATTTTCGAGGACAATTCAACAGTTGGTTGAGGAGTAAAACAATTGCTACCTTCCTGATTGTTATCTTCTGATATTTTATTTTATAAAAATATTTATTTTATGAAATTTTTACATCTTATGTAAGTATATTTAAGTTAATGTTATGAAAATGACTGCCCTGAAATTCCATGGATATATATAAAAACAGTCCCTTTCATTGCCTGTTTGTTACTAAGAGACACGATTTCTATTATTTATGATATTTTTTTTTACAGTATGCATTTGAGGTGTTTATGTTGTACTTTAAATTCTTAATCAGAAAATAAGAGACTTATTCCAGTAATTCCGATTTCCGCCACTAGAGGTCTCAAAGTAACTAGGCGTAATTTGATGTATTTTGAAGACAATATTTTCTTGCTGACTTATTCCATGCTCACTATATATTCATGCTCTCTCGCTCAGGTCTTAAGTTTATTAATTGTTTATTGAATTTATTAACAGTTTTTGAGTTTATTAAAGTAAGAGCTTAATTACAAAACCATTTAGGCTTCCACTAAAGCGATTTTTTTTAATTTACGCAATAATAACGATCTAATGATAAAAATATTAGGTCGTATTTTAATAAAAAGTTTTTCATAACGTTAAAAGTTAGTGTCCCACTACCTGTGTGACCCTTGGGGTAAGGCTCCCGGCGTTCCGTGACCAACGGGACTAAGTCGAGGGAAGCAAGTGAATGGCTTTAGCCTTTCACATTGCCTCGCGTGACTTGCGATCGACCGACGTCGATGAAAATGAAAATGTGAGCATTATCAATAGTAAACTTAACATTTGACACCTTATTTGTATTTCTGTGGTTTATAGTTTCGGAGGAGTAGCGGGTAGAAAAACCCAACCTTTTCTTTTATGTATATGGATATGCATGCTCAGAGATGTTCATAATTATTAACTGTAAATTATTAACTTTGTTAATTATCGAATACAAAAGAAAAGAAACGTAACTAAAGTTAAAAGTTAAAAATTCAGAGTAATATTCTCATCGATTACCCAGCGATTAATGACAACTTTTATAATACTTTTTTAGTGTTTTAGAATTTATTTTTCCCAATTAATTTGACTGAATAATTTATATTTTACAGAGTTTTCCAATCTTTGACGAAAATTATTCATTTTATTGATTTGAAAGATGTTTAACCAATTGTACCGAGTTATTTTTTCATTATTTTGATTATTTTGTCCCTGTTAACATTATAATGTTATTCATAAGTATTTTATAAATACTTTTTTCTATAAAAGTAAGTATTGTGAAAATTTTTTCTCACAGCTTCGCAGCAGAGGGGGTTTAGATGATCACCCCACCCCATTCAATGCTTTATACCGTATTCGTATGATAATTTTAGGGAAAAATCCTGGTATTACGAATATGTCCACCTCAAACGCTCAAGATCCCAGCAATGAGGATTATTTGGTCACAAGAGTTTTAAATTCTATTGATATGTCTACAATCGCTAGTGCGCCTGTAAATGACCGCCAGTTTTTATTCAGTGACGATATGACTTGTGTGGCTTCAGAAATGGTTGACGGCAATATATTTATTTAAAAGTCGAGGCAAGTTTTCGAAGAGAAGATTGATATTTTAAATGAGACACTTAGTGAGGTCAACAAAGTAAATGCGGGAGTTTCTGGAAAAGAAAATATTATTGGGAATGCTTTAAATACAGTCATTGTGGAGGGTGATGAGTACGAGTTTGACGAGTGTGCTGAAGGAGCCCTCGAATTCTTGGCAGGATGGGTTGCAAAGAAAAACTTGGAGCTCTACCCAGATTTGGATTTAGTTTTAAACGGATCTTCAACTGGAAATGACCATGACTATGCCTTTCCTTCTTGGACCAAACGCCTTTCTTTAGGGGGATATGTAACTCCATCAATATCACTTGCCAATCATGTCAAACACTTTGAAATGCAATTTAATAATTACCACCCAAGAAATACTTTGAGAAAGGATAAGGGGGTGGTTTCAAATTTATCTTGTAAAATACTGGAAAAATACCCGCAGTATCCTATACACGTCATTAAAACATTTGTAAACATTCGTACTTTAATACGAATGGACTATTTAAACTTTGCTATGGTTGATGAAGCGCGGAAAAAACCTAAGAAATTGAAAAAGATAACTACTTAATTGTACGATACATGCCTAAACTTTGTGATAAATAAGGTTCTGTAAATACTAATTCTGTATTGAAACTCCATGTTTTGTGTATTGCATTTTACGATTATAACGTAAGAACAGCAAAGCCTGTCGGGCGACAGGCATACAAAAATCTGAAAAATCATTTTATTATCATCTATGAAATATACAGTTAATGTAATCTAAATACATTTGATTGAGGAAGTTATGTGGGCACTGCAGCACTTACCAAGCAATAAGGCTCCTGGCACTGACTGTATTCCAGCTGAACTGTTGAGATCTGTTCCACCAAAGGTTATCAAGGAAATTTGCCAGAAAATCTGGGAAACTAGGAGGTGGCCTGGAGAGTGGAAAAAAATCAGTATTCATTCCATTACCAAAGAAAGGAGATTCAGAAGATTACAGAAATTATCGCACAATAGCCTTGATCCCTCATATAAGCAAAATCTTGCTCAAAATTATCCAACAACGTCTTCGACCGTTCATTGAAGCAGAGCTGCCAGATTCCCAAGCTGGCTTCCGGCGTGGTCGTGATACTCGTGACCATATTTCAAACCTTCGGTGGATTATGGAAAAATGTTATAAGTATCAGAAAGACATTTACATTTGTTTTATTGACTATCAAAAGGCGTTCGACTGCGTTGAACATAATCAATTATGGAAGGCATTGCAGCAACTAAACATTCCTGTGCATCTAATAGAGATGATAAGATCTCTATATACTGATCAAAAAGCTACTGTTAGAACACAATATGGAGACACTGAGTGGTTTGATATTGATAGAGGTGTGCGACAGGGTTGCATTCTATCCCCGTTCCTCTTTAATCTGTACTCTGAAATGGTAATGAGAAAAGCAGACTTGAAGAATCAGAGATCGGTGTGAGGATTGGTGGTAGAGTTATCAACAACCTTAGATACGCAGATGATACAATTTTGTTATCAGAAACTGAGGAAGGGTTGAGACAACTTGTGGGAAAGATCAAGAGAGAAAGTGAAAAGATGGGTCTCCTTCTTAATATCAAAAAGACAAAGATCATGACGACTGCTGAAACAAAGGATAATAAAATAACCATCGATGGAGAACAATTTGAATGCGTGAAAGATTTTTGTTTCCTTGGATCCAAGATTGACCAGAATCAAGGCTGCTGTCCTGAAATTAAGCGTCGAATCGCATTGGGCCACAGAGCAATGTTGAGCATGAACACAGTGGGGAAGAGTAAGGACATCGGTCTTTCGACTAAACGCAGACTAGTCAATGCCATAGTGTTTCCTATTGCATTGTATGAATGCGAAAGTTGGACAATGAAGAAAGCTGATTGGAGGAGAATTGATGGGTTCGAACTGTGGTGTTGGAGACGGCTCTTACGAATTCCATGGTCAGAAAAGGTTACAAACAGGTAGGTTTTGAAACTCATGAAACCTGAAATTTCACTTGGCGGGAAGATAAATAGAATGCAGCTAGAATATTTTTGATATGTGTCACGATCTGATTCACTTGAGAATGCAATAATGCTGGGAATGATGAATGGGAAAAGAAGGCGTGGCCGACCGAGGATCACATGGATAGACACCATTAAAGCAATCAAGGCCTAAGTTTAGAGCAGTTAAGAAGGAAGGCACAAGATCGGAAAGAGTGGCGAGAGATGACCCATACAATCGCCAAGAGTCGGATACGGCTAAATGGTTAAAAACAACAACAAATCTAAATACTGTGCTAACTTGTGAACGAAGCTTCTACGGCAAACATGGTTTCAGTTTCGAAATCAGCGTAAACAACTGAGTAAGTATGCCTTTTAAATATCATTAAAATGGTTGCAGTTGTATCAAAATTATTTGGTTTTGAACGTATGTTTTGTTAGAATTTCAGTTCAAATTTCATGGAAACAACATGGAATGACAGAGTGAACTAATATTTCATCCAATTTGAGTACCCTTGATTCCATGGTACCATTGAGAACCTTGGATCTATCTTAATAGCTTAATTACATCGAGTTACAGACAGACAGACGCAATTAGCAAATTATATAAGTTGATTTCCGATTTTCTTTCTAATCTGAATAAAAATATTTCTTGAAGTTTGGCAACAATCTGTCAAAAACACTTTTCACATATTCCCGCCGAAGCTTATTGCTGTTTCCGGGATCATGATGACGTCACTCGCCTCGGCAACGATTCCGTGACTGACAATCGTTTGAACAATTTCCCAGTCGGGTAGGCTTGGTGCATAACAGCGACATAATGAATAATAGTGCATAGTGATCAGACGATTTTTTAAGATCTAGGAAAGGTCTGACGTGATAGGGTTATGACGTTACAAAATTCGAATAACCTCGAACTAGGGGTATAAACGGGACGGGGAAAGGGGGTGGGAAATCTTATATTTTCCGACCTCGATATTAATTTCATATCTAGGAATTCAAATAACCAGGAACTATTCGTATACATTGGGAGGACTGTGAGTGGATGGGCAAACAGGTTCAAAGATACTTCTACGAGGTTTCCGGGATAGATCTAGATTTGTCAATAAACGTGTGTTTGTATTAAGAGAGGGTCAATTTTATTTTTGATAATGTTTTGGGGTTTTTATACTACTATTACATTCTCTACAACATATAAAATATTACTAGGAAAATACAAAGATATAATCGTCTCTGGTTATTTCTGAAAGAATCAATATTAGGCCTATTTACGACATTACGTACAGTTAGCAAAACCAAACAAAAGATTCAAAAGAAAGTTTCGTCATTTGAGATAAAAGAAAGGGAAATTGAAGCTCAATTTTTAATGCTCCTTGCTTCGAAACTCAAAAATAGATTTTAATTGTTGATTAGCTATTAAATTAGTTTTTAAATATAAAATGCGCTGTTAAATCAGTTAAGAAAGAGATTTAACCAATTTATTGAATATTTTCAATCGAGTTTTAATTATCATTTTTTGACATTCGACTTTGATTTTAAACATTTTTTCATAATTTCCACAAATTCCAATTGAAAACAAAACAAAACTATAATTTCTTGTGAAATATTTGTATTGATGTCTGTAGCTGAAATTTTTTTTCATTTCTGATATTTTCCTAAATAAAAACTTGTCAGTGGTAATTTATTAATTCAGCTATATTTGAATAGTGTTATCTGAGCAGTTATAATTTGCCCCAATTTTTCTATAATACGTATAGTTAAATCTCGCTGTAACTATACAGTCCTGTTAAACATCGTTGTATTATTTCTTAAGACATATCCACACTATACATGACCAGATATTGTTTAGTTAAATGCCCGTATTTCTTTTATTTATTGTTTTCCTTCCTTTATCGAATTTGGTTAACTAGGGACAACGTCAGGGTGAAGCTAGTGATATTCAAGAAGGGGGGGGGGGGCGAGATCACATCCTGTCCAGGATAACCCTGAGATAGTAAGTCCCAGGGAGAAACGCACAAAACACAGGAGAAGAAAGAAACAGCCATGCCAGCACCGGGATTCGAACGGTCACCCGGCAGACCGCCGTCTAGACCGATCGACCATGCCGGAACGGCTTATTTATTGTTTAATTAATTATTTAATCCTTTCCAAGATCTGTTTAGATTTTTGTTTTATTTTTGTATTATTCTGAACTATATTTATGACTCTGTATTATGCAAAATTTTAAGGAATCTCTATTTAACGTAAAGCTAGATATACAGAACCAATGTTTCTCAACTGTCGGTCGGAGCAGGACTGCGAAACCCAGTAGAAACTTTAAGAACAGACCTATCACTGAATGAGATAGGACAGCACTATCTGTCTTAATACAGCCAGAATGCCACAAATGCAGTGGCGCCATCTAGTGTCGTGGTGTGATTAAAATATCAACTATACCATAATTATAGCATGCCAGAAAAACAAATAATGCAAAGCTCTTACTATATGAAGAGATAATAAAGAATAATTTATGTAAAAGAACAGACAATAATAAAAGTGTAGAACTAATAACACGTAAATTACTTTTATTTGTTGATGGGAGAAAATTCTTACGATTGTCTTAAATGCCCATAACCTTTTAGCTGGACGAAAAGACAAAGTTCCTATTTACTTATCGCACTCTACAACTTTATAGTGTACCTGACTATTATCATTTAACAGAGTAAATTAACAAAACATAGACATTAATTCAAATAAAGTTAATTTAATACATAACGAAAAGTTCCTTTACATTTAAAATAGCTTCTTTAGAAACTGAGCCCTTTTCGATCTATACTTGTACGAAAACTTTAATTGCTATAAATAAATATTAACATGGAAAGTTCTTTCGTTAATATTTAATACTTCATATTTATAAAGTTCTATTCTATATTTTTGGCTTCGCTGTAGGATAATCTCTTTATTCCTATCTTGTATTTCCTATGCTCTACATAATCCTTATCTTTGAATATTGACAATGAATCTTTACTCTATATTCTTTAACCTTTCAATATTCTTTTAATCTTTAATTTGATCTTTAACCTTTATTTTAAGTCTTTAGATTAATCTTTATTCTTTAGATAATCTTTATTAACTCTTGATTTATCTTTATTCCCTTAGAATACTTTAAATCGCTTGAACAATCTTTATTCTTTATAAAACCTTAATTCCCTCGAATAATCTTTGTTCTTTAGAATACTTTAATTCCCTCGAATAATCTTTATTCTTTATTAAATCTTTAATTCCCTTGAATAATCTTTATTCTTTGGAACAGCTTTACAACCTTCGATTAATCTTTAATCGTTACGTAATCTTTAAATCTTTTATCCGTTGAGGACTTGATTTTATCCACGAGAAAATAACGATCCGAAATAATAAATGGAATAATATTACCTTGATTAATCCAGATATTAAATGTCAGTTCCTTTTACATCCATGATACTTTTCATCGTTGAGTTACCTAGCAACCAATAACTCCTATAAAATATTTAAAAGGAATATTAGTGTCTCTTAAGCCTGAAAGTCAAAATCCTTAATTGACATTTCAAATGGATCATTTCGTTTTACGCAAAATATATCTTAGTCCTTTAGTTGCATAAAAACGAAGAATACTTATCAACTCCATAAGTCCTGAAATATCTTGTGGATAATATTCTTAACTTAGCATCATGCCTCAACGAACTCGGAATCAGAACTGCAATATGGCTGAAGCCAACAACACAACTTTTAAACGCGAGAGATGCAACCTTTGTTAACCTAACAATCGATCCTCAACAAAGGTTGATCGCTTTCTGCACATAGCGTTGAATTGTCCTTTTGACAATTACTCTTTTGATGAACATGTTCCTTTAAATGAAACTAATTTCATTTCTCTAACAAAAGGTAGCCTCAATCTTTAAAGAAATAACATTATTTTTGGAAAAATAAGTAACAATATTGCCCTCCCACTATTGTATTTTCAATTTTGAAAGAGTTTGTTAAATCGTCCAAATATTTGTCTTGGCGAATGGTTTTCACTTGAGGAGCTAAACTAAGGTCTCTATAAATCGAAGTGGTGATAATGATTAGTGTATATATAAGTATTTTAGATGTATTGTATTCAAATTGTATCGAGTTCGAAACAGCCTTACTGTGAGAAAACTATTGTCTCGTAAACGATAAATTAAGTATTTGTTATAGTTGAAATACATTTACAATTAAAACTTATCTCGATTTTATCTTTAATATTAATGGATACTCCCGACATACTTTTTTAGATGAATACATGAAAGGGTAAAAGCTGTTGTATATATTTTGTAGTATAGTCATTTCGGTAACATTCATCATCCATTCTTCTTTTCTATCATTTGTTCTTTCTTTTTGTGAAGGTAATTATTGTATTGTTAGAATGGTTGTCTCATATTGAGGCCGAAGTTCGAATGTATTTGTTATATTACCAGTTGTAATGTACCGTACAAATATTTGCAGGGACTAAAAATCAAAAACAAAAAAAAACAACAACTTTTAATTGTTATTAAGAAAACGATAATAAAAAAACAATTGTTGAGTCTCTTTGTAGTTTGTCTTTTATTTAAAAAATATGTCTTAAATATGGAATACAGCGAAGTACATATTTATGGAAACGTCACAGAAATCAATGAATTAAGTTAACATAAACTTAAGGATTTTAAAACTGACGTCGTGTGATAGATTTCCAAGGCTTACTAAAAATACAGGCCATGGCTCTGAAAAGAAAAACGGAACGACAGTGAACCTTTGGCGGGACGTACCAATTTGTGCTTGTACAACAGGAGGTTTTCATTATACACAACAAAATAAAATAAGAGAATCAGTGCTTTGCATTGTATTGTACTTCCCGCTTTAGGATTAGTCATGTGACGTTTTTCCTTTTAGCGCCGTGGCCTGTACTTTTCGTTAGCTTTGACAGATTATCATCACTTTTTTAATTAGAAATACGAATGATTTTCTTAAGAAAAATTCCAGGTTTTTTGACTCAAGTCCAAATAAGGCTACTTCTTTAATTAAATCTTAAATTCACTTTTTAATCAATTATTATAATAGTAATTAAAAATGACGTCAGAAGACATAGCCCTCAAGTTAATCAAAAATTAATTTTTTAAAACTTAAATACGAGCAACTGTTAACTTCACATTCAAAAACAAAGAAAAAGAAATGAAAATAGAAATTTTAAAAATGCTATAATTAATACTTATATTTCGATGTAAGCAAACTTATGCAAAATAGCTTGCAAGAAAAAATACTTAAATCAAATGAAATTTAACTGCTTGACAAGATTATTAGATAAAAGAAAACTGAAACGCACATAACTAAACAACAATTCACGAGCTATTTTTGGTATTGGGAACTGGGAATCGGAGACAGTAATGTTTCGAGTTTTATTGAACTCACCAGTCCGATCCGCCCAGTGTACATAGCTCAGTGAAGAAGAATAATATACAAAACGAACAAACAAAGATTACAATGACCCCTCAATTAAAAAGCATCAAAAAACAAATCAAGACTAAAAGGGTTGAACAATCAATCCACGCTAGCATTCCGCTTAGGTGATTAAGAACCGATTCCAAGTACAAAAACCAAAATTAGCTCAGTGAATTTTTGTTTAGTTAGGTGCGTTTCTGTTTCCTTTTTTAGCAAAAATACTTAAAATTGACTAGAAAAAATTTGGGGTCTTAAGCCCATTGCATATTGATCCGATAATCGGTCGGACGGATCCAGTGTTATGAGCTTAAGGGGACCGTTTGAGGCCAAAATTATCATATTGAAATGAAAAAAGGTAATGTGAATGAGGATGTTTTGAATATATAAATTCTGGACTGAATCACCCTATATGTAAATTGTGTTTCATTCATCTTACCTTCTTTCTTTTCAATATGATAATTTTGGTCTGATATGCTCCCATAAAGCCTATTGCACATTGATCCGTCCGTCCGATTTTCGGATTCATTGCAATGGGCTTTAGCTGATTTACTAACAAAATAGCACATTTTATTAAAGGAACAAAAAGTTGATAACAATTCATGATTAATTTATTTTAAAAAATTCTGATCGAACTTACGTCCGATTAACGTTGACCTGCATCGCATTCACATCCGTCAGCCCAAGTAAGAAAGAGAAGGTTAAGGTCAGTACGGATTTTTGTACTCTTCTCTTCATCTGTTTGTAGAACAGTTCTATAGAATAGTAAAACTACGAAGAGCTCAATGTTCAAGGAGTCCCAAAAGCTATCTCTCTGGATAGGACATGGAAAGGCCTGTAGCGCTTTAGTAGTTCTCAACTGTAGTTCTTTAGTAAAATTATCTATTCCCCTATCCGTTACATGTGTTTTATTTCTCGTTTATTTATCATGCGCTATCAGATGAGACAAAGCCCTATATTACAATAATAATATTCTGCTTCAAGATGAGACGCACCGCAGCGTCCCTAGCGGCAAAATGCAGAAGTTAGAAACCTTATCCGTAAACTATGAGAGATACGGGAAAAAAATAAATGAGAAAGTGCATCACCGAATTAGTAGGAAATGACATTTTGCAGAAAAGAATCGTGCAAATAGAAGGCGGAATGTATATGAATAGTTGCTGCCTGTGAGAGCTTGATGCCTGCAGTCCTGGCGAACGTGCAACAGAAAGTTCTTTCCCAGATACAAATGTGTAGTGCAGTAGACGGTGGACATATTGAGCATGTTCTATGTTAAACTGGAAATTATGTGCTTACCGCTTTTGAATTAAATGAATTCCGTAAACTTAGCGTCTACCGCCTTCAATTTGCACGATTCTTTCCTGTAAAATATCATTTCCTACTAATTCGGTGATGCTCTACAACTTTCTCATTTATTTGTTTTCCGTAACTCTCATAGTTTCCGAGATAGGGTTACTTTCACATTTTGCCGCTAGGGGCGCTGCCGTCACTGTGATCTGATAGCGCATGGTCACTTTCCTATACCAATATTTAACTTCCCTAACTTCAAAAGTTATTTGGGTAACTTGGGACTTTCCAACGCACTCTGTATAATTAACTGATGCAGCGTATTGCAGTGAAGACAACGAGTCAACTGCTAACAAACTAGATCTGCCTTTATTCGCCCAAAACATAGGTTTTCAAAATAGACATTGCAGACAAAAGAGTAAACAATGAAAGGCCAATAATCCTCGAAACAGCACTGTCCCCGATTTCCAGTACAAATATCAAAAATAGCTCAGTGAATTTGTGTTTTGTTTAGTTATGTGCGTTCTTTGTTTTATTTTACTGTAAAAATGTACTAACGCACGTTAAGTCTTTTGCCTAATTACTAATCTTGTTATGAATTAATCCCTTGAAGCTAAGCTAAACGCTAGCGGGGATTAATTATTCACCCCTTTTTATTCTTGATTTTATTTTGATGTTTTTGTAATTCAGGGGTCATTGATTTGTTTGTTTGTCCGTTTTGTCTATTCGTCCCATTTCACTGAGCTAGGTATGCTGGTTGGGTCGGGCTGATGAGAGGCCAATAAGCCTCGAAACAGCGCTGTTCCCGATTTCCAGCACAAATATCAAAAATAACTCAATGAATTTGTGTTTTGTTTAGTTATGTGCGTTCTTTGTTTTATTTTACTGTAAAAATATACTAACGCACGTTAAGTCTTTTGTCTAATTACTAACCATGTTATGAATTAATCCCTTGAAGCTAAGCTAAACGCTAGCGGGGATTCATTATTCACCCCTTTTTATTCTTGATTTTATTTTGATGTTTTTGTAATTCAGGGGTCATTGATTTGTATGTTTGTCCGTTTTGTCTATTCGTCCCATTTCACTGAGCTAGGTATGCTGGTTGGGTCGGGCTGATGAGAGGCCAATAAGCCTCGAAACAGCGCTGTCCCCGATTTCCAGCACAAATATCAAAAATAGCTCAGTGAATTTGTGTTTTGTTTAGTTATGTGCGTTCTTTGTTTTATTTTACTGTAAAAAGAGTAAACAATGATTGGAATTAAAAAGGAAGAACAGTTGATTGGCTGAAGGATTTAACAAATCGGTACAAACGGTAAATCAATTATATTTGAAATAAATAAGAAGCGGAAAAGAATACTGGAATACATGATTAAAACATATAAAATAGATAAATAATACAAATATATCTATCTATCTATCTATCTATCTATCTATCTATCTATCTATCTACATACAGTAAAGCCCCGATTATCCGCGAGTGCCGCGAAAAATTTTTTTAATTACGAAACCTCAAAAAATTCAATTTTAATCCAAGCCAACAACAGGCAGAACACAATAGGCCCTACAGTGCGAAGGGTCGAAAATTACTGACAGATTTATTGTGCATAGTGATCCTACAGGCCTTCTCGGAATTTCTGGATGCAAACATAGAGCAAAGGTTTCTGCTTTACTGTACATATTTTAAAAGATTTACATATTATATTTTTTGTACAATAAAACATAGTTTTTAATGGCGAAATATTTTTTTTCGTGTTTACACCTCATTTATAGTCTTTTTTCGGGTTATCCGCGATTTTCGTCATCCACGAAGCCCTTGCAACCAATTCCGCGGTTAATCGGGGCTCTACTGTATATATAATAAGAATTATTGTAAAGAATAATATAATCTTTACAATAAGAACCTAATATTTATATTACAATGCCTAATGCTCAATACGTGAATCTTTCTGTATGTTAGCAGCTTAGTATTTCTGATGTGATATTTTGTTTGAAACAGATTAGAATGATTTTTTTTTATGTGTATGAATATTATTTGCTTTAAAATGTTTCTGTAGCTTGTGGATAGCTTTTGTAGGTATGATCCTCATTGAAATTTCGAAGGATTCAGAAGTCACAAGACTCAGAAGTCACAGCAGCATCTGTCGTGACGTATGAGAATGTCTGTAGGTTTGTGTTACAGATTCCAAGGAAGCTCAGAAAATCCCAGTAGAGAGCGTTTACGATTTAGGCAGTTACGCTGTTCCAGAAGCCTTTTACTCAGTCAGTTTTTATGCATATTAAATCCCCACAAAGTATTATTTATTTTTTTTTGCTGAAATAGGTGCATTATATTCATTACTTGGCGCTTTTTTTGAGGTGTTTTCCGGAGTTCCTTTCCTGAAATTTTATTCAAGTCAAATTTACGTATATTGGTTTTTCGTATGTCGAGATCTATCTGTATATCTCTGGTTCTGGAAGACGTAAGTTGACAAATATTATCAATCTCCCGTAGTAGAAAGGCATCGAATCAATCACTCTATTTTGTCTGTATATGTATATACAGTATAAGTGTGTAAATGTATATATAAATGTTTTATTTTTTTCTTCTCTTCATTTTCTATATTTAATTTCACTTAGTGGGTTGTTATTGAAAAGGAAAAAAAAATATTATTAAAAATGATAAAAAAAAGAATAAATTTTAAAGTTGTGCCGAA